>BGPR01016222.1:0-29759 GCA_013235015.1 Araneus ventricosus
AATTCGCAAAATGTTCTTGGTTCCAAGAAAAAGTTCGCAAAATAGAGAAATTCGCAAAACAGAGGTTCGTTAAATAGAGGTCCGACTGTAAGAGCAAAGCTATGCGGCACATTGTTCCTTCGGAATTCCGTTTTAATATGGTAATGTTTTTTGGCTGGCGTACTATCTGTGAATTGCACGATACGAAAATCGCTACGTACAGAATGCCACGTTTTGTTTGAACCTAGAGTTACCAAGTTTGACCTAGTTACTTTCTGGATAATAGGATTTTTCTGAATTTTAATTAATTTAAAAATTAATCGAAATTTTTACGTTTATTTGCAATAACTCCGGAGCATATTGTCACACGAAAACTATTTTGAAATCATCTTAAAATTCGAAAATTTCAGTGACAATTTTTTCTCTAATTTATTTTTCAAAATCAATTTTCAATTCAGCACAGTGTATAACAATTCTTTTTTTATTGTTGTAATGTTATTCAAATTAATTTTATTGTTTCACCAGATTCATTTTCACGATTTTATTCACTCGCGTGCTTTTACCAGTGTTAACGTTATGATAAAGGAAGGAAATTGCTTTCTTTGGGCATCAACTTTAAAGCACATTTTTCACTTTTATTAGCATGTTTTAAAGCAGCCGTTCTTTCTGTAAGTTGCGTGACATAAAAGTCGTTACGCACAGAATGCAACGACTGATGCAGTCGAGCCATACAAAGACAAGGCAGAACTTGAGGTTCAAAATTTAAGGAGATGTTTACAAAAATATCTCCGGAGCTGTAGAACGGAGAGGAAAATCGGTCATTACTGATATCGATGCCGTTTGTTCCGGTGATCTAGGCCTAGTGACATTGATCTATCCGACAGGACACTCCATCTCAACAGGTTTCACGGTCTCTTTTATCTAAGAGAAAAGTCGTAATTTTTACTTTTTGCAGAAGTTGTTACTTTCTTTTATTGCAGAGTTTCGATACCCGTACGTGTCTGGGGCATCGAAAAGCTTTGTCTCTCTTTTTCCCGTAAAACAATCGAATTGGGCTCTTTTTTATGTACCGGATGCCGCACTTGCTGTTGATATACTTTCTCTTAACAAGCCAATAACCCTTTCCGTTTCAAGGTTATCTCTCTCTGTTGCTCGATTCTTTCGTGGAAAACAAATTTTATGGTTCAGGCCTTAATTTTGAGTTTATTTTTCATATCTAGTTTTCGTTTTACCTTGTCTAGTTTTTGTAATTTAGATGATAGTGTTGATAGAAATGGGAATTCAGGCATGAATTTCAAGTAATTTTTTGTTACGAGTGGATAAACGTGTTTTTTCGCCCCTTCAGTACTTTAACCTTTAAACTGTTGGAGTTTATTATTACACTCACCTTCAGCGAAAAAAAAATCACTTAAACTTATATAGAATTTTAATTTCTAATTTGTTGTATCTAATCGTACGTAATGAAATATATGTATATGAACTTTAAATATATTTCAAAAATTTATTTTATCATTAGATTTGTCCGATAATTTTCGTATTTTATAATTTAAATAAATGTAATAAAGTTTTTAAAAGCGTATTTTTTTATTGCATATATTTATATGTATAATTTTTTTATTATAATTATTTTCTACTTTTTCGTTTTCAATTTGTAATTGTAATTTATTATAAATATTATGAAATATCATAATCGGTTTTTTCTTAAGTTCACTGGTGCCATTCGCATGGAATTAAAAATTAATTTATCTATTAACTGATAATTAAGTTCTGAAAGTATTAAAATTGTATATTTTCATCGAGAAGACGCAAGTCTATAAAATTTGAAAACTCTAACACATCAGGAAGGAATTGGAATTTTGTATTCGATTTTCCATCTTTACAAGGGTTATTCTCCAGAAAATGTAACATTTCCGTCATATTCATTTTACAGCAAAATCTTCAGACAATAATTCATTAAACTGTTTTTTTTTAATGGTGGTAAAAAGGTATCCATTTAAATCAGTCACCAAATTTTTTATGATCTTTAATTTATTATTTATTTAGTTCACAGTATGTGAATTCTTGCCTCCGTGACATGCCACACACCTGGTGTCTGTTAATGTTGTTCGGTAACTTGTTTAATTAAAAAAAGTATTTAAATATTTATTATTCCTGCCACAAGTGTTTCAAGTACTAAATGTTTAAGCATATTTAAAATTTTTATATTGTGATTTAGTTTCTTTCAGAACGATAGAGACTGGTGTCACACATAAATTCTCACCTCCATTACTCAAACATAAAATGCCATTTTTTTACTCGTAAATGGAAGTACAGCCATAACATTTTGTTTCCCAAGATGCAAGTCATCCACCTTGTTATTACAGCTACAAAAAAAAGTGAGTGAATTTTCAGTTTAGAGGCAAGGAGACAGATTTTATTCTTAAGAAACAAGTATGGTTATTCGGAAGTCCCACCTCCGTGACCTTGAAGTTCAAGTATGTAAAATAATATAAAAATAAAAGTTTACCTGTTTTAAAGTGCTTAATATGTGTAGATTGTAATACCAAAAAAAATCTTTTTTCTCTGAAAAAAAAACATCCATTAAGCCTATTTTTATCGGAGGTTCCTCACCTCCGTGACGCCCTTGTCAACTTCATTGGCACGGAAGCGATATGCATTGGTTTTAGACATATAACAAAATTATATAGCCAGCAATTTGAGAGTAGACTGATAATATACATGTATTAAACACAAATTTTGAACTCATAAAATGAATGACTAAAATTTAAGCTTTATCTTAATCCCGAGAATTTAATTTTCATTATATTAAGATAATTAATCTAATTAAAATAATTAATAATTTCTTTTTCTATTTCTCTGTATGAACTGATTAAATATTTAAAATTTATTTTAGTGTTGTAATTATTAATTTTCTCTTGTATTATATCACCTCCCGGAATATGGCTATATATATGTTTTTATTTATAAGTAAAATAATTAAAATATAGTTAGGCCATTGTTCATGGTAACTTCTAGTAAGTAGAAGTTTCATATAAAAATGAAAAAAAGGAAATTTAAGGTTTTAAAATCTGAAAATATTTTGGTTCAAATGTTACATTTTCTGGAGAGTGACCCACAAATATGAAACAAGTAAAGAGAATGAAAGTTTATAAAAATGAAAGTAAGTATTGAACATTGCAAATATGTAAATTTAGTTTTTATCGCACAGAAACAAAACTTTATGTTTACTTTTTCATGCACCATCACGTGAATTGTCCTATTGGGGGGGGGGGTCATCTTTGATTTTTAACAATAAAAGAAACGTGAAGTACGAACGAAACAGGTTTCTAAAAATACTTTTTCAAATTTCGCAAAAAGCATATTTACGAGTTCTTGAAAGAGTAATAACCTTTTAACCGCCTACTACGAAGGAACTGCATTACGTGTTTATTTACAAACACGTTTTGGAACTGAGGCCAGTGGTGCCCGCGTCGACAAAAATTATTCATTACTATCGACATGCGAGAAGTTAATTTTGAGTTTGTTCTGAAAGGGATACGTGTTTTCCCACCATATTTGAAAGATATTTGTTTAGTGAATTAACTCCATTGATGCGATATCATGATTATCTATCAACATTCTTGACGATGAAAATTTTCGGATGTTATGTTTAAATGAAGTAGTTCAAGTTCTAAAATATCATTTACAATTTTTTAACAAATATTCTTTTTGTTCATTTTCGAACTAAGATATAAAAAAAATCATAACGTCATTTAATAGTGAAAATTGAACATTTAATGGTTTTATCGCTTTTAACTTTATACCTAATACACTAAATTACAGCAAAATTCAATCCATTCGCGAAGTGCTTGGTTATAATTACTAATATAGATAATAATGTTATTAAACCGTCGAAAGGCTAAGCCATTATTCTGCTCTTAACATTAGTATATAATACTAGAAGATTTGTTCCTGTCTAAGACGGGCTTTCAGCTTGCCAACAATATCTCGGATCCGATTGTCACAGATTTATTAACTGAAGTTGTAGTAGAAAAGTTCATGCACATTGGTAGAGTGCTTTAGTAATAAAAAAAGCAAGAAAAACAGAAATTATAAAATCATCCTGCCACGCTTAAATCTCAAGTATCCATAACCATCTTAAATAATCCCACCAGGGGTACCGCGAGTTCACGGATGAGAAGCTGCCGTATAAGTAAGCAGGTTCTCACTTCCCTGCTGGGTATAGTAATGTGGGTGTGGCTCTTAGGCCCCTCCTCCGAAGACGGGTCGTATCCCGGTAAAACGGGGGGTCGTCACATGAGCCTCTCGTAATAGGGCTATTATGCGGGGCCAAAGTGCCAGATTATGTGATGAGGCGGTCGGTCTTTCATGTAAACCCGGACGCTAAGGCAGAGCGGGGCGATTCTTTGCGATGGCCATCTTAAATAGATTGAAATAATAAAAAATATCCCAAATGGGTGATTGCATCCAATTAAGAAGTTAAATAAAATCGTACGTCAAGGGGTTAATTATGGCGGATAAGTAACTAATAAACTTTTAATTTAATTAATATCTGTGTTACCTGAATCGAATGGTTTTCGCCATAGTATGCAGGTGCTGATCGTTTTTCGTCGAGCCTTGGAGAAACAGTACATCGTTGTTTAACGAGCAACACCGCCTATCTCAATTTTTCAAAGTGGAAGAAAATTGAATTTTTCCCAACGAATAACGAATTTTTTATGATTTTTTTCACATCTGGTAGAACATGCGGTATCATGTTCGTATAGGGGCCGTTCAAATATTACGTAAGCATGTTTTAAGTATTTTTTGGCCCCCCCCCGCCCCCCTTGTCAGCAAAAATAAGCAAATCGCAACCCCCCTTTCTTTTTTTTTTTTACAAAACGTATAACAGTAATGATCTAATTTTAAAAATTTTAGGACTTAATTCAAATAAACTCTAACTAGGCTTAAAATGAAGAAAAAAAATGTAAGTTTAATTTCCTTACAATTTCAAGTTTAAGCTTACGAAAACCAAGTTTAATTTTCTTTTGCCAAATTTAACTTTTTTTTCAAATTTAATTTTTTTAAATTAAATTATTTGTGCAAGTTACAAAAAATTTTCGGAAATAAAGTGATTTTAATGTCTTACGTAAGCATCACTCATACTCCCCCTCCCCCCTTGTCAGCAAAAATAGGCAAATCGTAAGCCCCCTCTTGGGTGCTTACGTAATATTTGAACGGCCCCATACCAGTCGTTAAAAAAATTCAGAAAATTCGTTGTTGCTGGCGAAAAATTCGTTTTTTTTTTTTTTTTCCTCTTTGAAAAATTGAGTAGGTGGTGTTCCTTGTTATAAGTGACCAAATATCTCATTGCTTACAAATATCGCAAGATATGCACCACTTGATATGAACGTACATCTGCGATGTTTAGAGAAATACAGTTGCGACCAAATGCGAATTTCTGAAATCCGTAATTCCTCTGAAATGCATATTTATTCCTTGCAACCATAGTTTGTTTCAGAATTAGTTTGACGAAATGTTTAGTTTTTAAAATACCAATACGGTAAACTCGGAATAAGGCATCATTATTTTTCCATCAACCGAAAAATCTTTCGAGGCACAACAGATTCGAATTTGTAGTTGAACTTGCATTATTATTTTGGTTTCAGTAATGGCGGTCGTTTCGCTTTTATCAGTGCATTTGCTCAGCTAGAAAATTGATGTGTTCCGAAGTTTCTTGGAGCTCAAAGATGTTCTGTCGGAAAGATAAAAAGAACTCTCCGGTTCTCTTTTTGTTTATTATGCTATAAAATGCGGCTTATGAAATTATCAAAACGTATGATTTGCTCCTCTGGTAAAATTTTATAACCCGTGATAAGAGGAAATTTTCTACTTTACTTGAAAATGCGTTACATAAGCTACGAAGGTTTACCAACGAAGAATATATCTTATTCTGTGTAAAATCACTGAAGCACACGTATGTGCATTTTCAAATGACTACGCGGAAATATTTGAATTGTGCCAGAAAATGATACCATCACTTATTTCCTTGGGTTTAAGAAAATGATCTTGCATCTCCCAATCATAATTGAATTTATTTAAATTAGAATTCTTAGTTATTGTCTAATTTTTTGTAAAAAAGGAAACAAAATTATATGGCTGCAATAATACCTTATACTTTAGAATTTAAATAATTTAATATTTTATTTTTTTAAAAAAATCACGCCGTTATTAGTGTGTAAATATTAAAATTTTTTCATCAAAAATTTGGAGGTCAACTCAAATAGTTAAAGCATGAAACGTTGAATATTCTAGATGAATTGGAGTGTTAATTAAATTTATAATATATTTTAATTTTTAATGAATTTTTCTGAAATTTCTTTCTCTTGATATTCATTGGGGTTTGATTTTCTTATCGTATTGTTTTCAGTACCTCGCTCTCTTATCATGTTTGCTTTACCTTACAAATTTTTAATAAAAAACAGTTCTATTACTACATAACTATTCCATCAACAAGGCTCATGTATGAGTATTTATACATCTCTCCCCTGCAATGAGTATTCTGATAAATTCAACAATTTCGAACTTAAATCCTTAGGGTTAGAACCGGCCTTTAACCCAGTTGGACCGCTTCCTTCCAATTGGGTCCCGCATCTAAGGGGCTTTCACATTAGAATACAATCTACTCTTGGTTGACATGCATGTGATTTTATACAAAAATGTTAAATTTTATATTTGTTTTAAGCGTACAGTTTGAGCATTTGCTATTCTGCCACAGAGATATTAACAATATACAACGGAGGTTTTTTTTAAAAAATACTTTTATGATTCTATAGACTTCGGTACCAGGTGGCTGGGAATCGGAAGTGATGAAAATGTCTTCCAATTGGGTCCAGCACTTTCGAATGCCTGCCTTGATTGGGGTCCAAGGAGTCGGGTGTACTCAAAAGGAAGGGGACATCAGGCTTTGGGTACAAACAGCACCTCTCGGCGAGTAGACATTGTACCGTTATCAGCTAAGAACTATTGATAACTTCTTAACGGAGCCAGCATTGAGATTTGTCTGACTGTATTTTATCTTAAATGGAGTTATCACTATGACATTTGCAGTTCTTTATTGTCTGTCGAAGACGACACGCATGACAAAGAAACATGTTGCTTAAGATCGCTGCGTCTTTTCCCATACTGAAGAGTTAATAGGAGGCAGCTTCGCTAGATATGTTTCCTGTTTCTTATCACCAGTGTTTGATTGCATGCATGTGGAATTCAAAAGTTAACAAGGGACATATTCTTGCTAACTATTAGATGTTATTGAATACCAGCGTTTTTTAATTACTTTTCTGCTTTGGAATGCTCTTATATTTTACGTTGAGGATTAACGTTTATAATCAAAATTACATTAGCTACAGAAAAATAGACGCAAAATCGATTGGGATGTTCATGATAATTTTATAATATAAGATATATTTAAGATAAATATATAGATATATTTTGATATAAGAACAAATATTTCAAGATAAATTTTTGAATAGATAGATAGAATGGTATGTTTGTTCTTTAAATGTATGTTATGTTCCCTAAATTTAATTTTAAAAAAATATTAGCCAGGAAGTAGGGCAGAGTGTCTCGATGAAGCATTTGGATACTTGCACATTCCGGACATTTATTTAAAATAATTTGTACTTTTCTCGACTAAATGGTATAAAATGAACATTTTATCAAATTTCTTGATAGTTTTCATTGAAGAATTCCATTTACTCTTACAATTGCTTGTTAAAATAGCGCGGGACGCGATACATACAAGATTGTCCCCATAAAATTTCCAAAGGGTGTTTATCACTGAAATCGTAAAAGATAAATAACCTAAAAAATTCTATTGAAATGTGTGTTCGCAACTTAAACATCTCGGCTACGAAATACTCCTGCAAATATCAAATACTTCTGTGACTCGCTATATAAAACCTTGAAGGTTCCAAAACTCCATTGAGAAACGGTAGTTAAAAGTTGTGCCCCAACAGTGAAATGCCGAGAATCTCTGACTTTCGAGTTAATAAGTGAGAGTTTCTTGAGAAACCCATCACCAGTGTTTTAAAAGGAAGTGAAACGCGTAAAACCTCGACTCCTCCCCTCGGCGTGACGCACAAGTGAAACTAAATAAACAGTGGAAAGGGTGAGATGAGAGACGGAATGTCGCTCGTCCAGTGCCGCCTCTGAAATCGGGTTCAGTCCCCTGCCCCCAGGTTGTTTTCTTTAAGGTTGAATCGCGTAGGTCAAGGCAGTTGGGCGGCGAGAGCCTGGCGCCACTTTTTGGCGGTGTTTCATTTTCGTTTTCAGAGAGCCGTCTTGTTCATGCGGGCAGCATAAAAACCAATCCCACTATAGGCGCCTATGGGAATGTCTTTTACCACGCCAAATTGATCATTGTGCTCGCTAGGGTTTCTGTGTTTACTTTGATTGGCGCGAAACTGAGTTTTTCTTCGTCGTGTTTTGAAAACCTTCCATCTTTGTTTACAATTAACAACTAATAACAAATTATTTTCAACTTTCAGACAATCAAGAAGGAATTCATTCTACTTTAAATCACACACATACACACACAAAAAAAACCTACAAAGTAGAAATGTTTACATTCTTATAACAAATTGCATCTCTCGGTCGTCGTCGAAATAGAAAAACTTTACATAGCATTTCTCGCCAAAACAGCGAATCATCGCCAAATATTGGCATCGAAAACACTCCCCACAGACGTCTATAGTGGGATTGGTTTTTATGCATGCGGGCAGGAGAAGTTTTTCTTGGTACTGATGGGTGACAGGATTTTAAACTTTTTAAACAATTGACAAATGTCTGGATTGAAGATGTAGTTGGAATGGTTTTGTGTTTTTGAATGGAATGTCTGGAAGAGCGGCAACCTCTTTTAGTGAATGGCGCGGTACTCAAATGCGGCGGTGGAACTACGGCATCCGGTGGTGTCATCGCCTTTACGAGAGCATAGTGGTAATTACGGGAAAGGGTGGGTTTATTAGTCGCGAAATTTGGTAAGAAAAATGACTGCACTGAAAAATATTCTTTTTGTAAATTAGAGAAAATTCATTTTAAAGTGAAAAGAAATGTTTCTTTAAATTTATTTTAACAACTCGTCCAAATATATTCTTTAGTAATGTGTATTCAAGTTATTCAGATGTGTTCTTTAACATTTTATTTTTGTGTGCGTGTGTAGCTTCATAGCGTATTGAAGAAAATTTGGTATGATTTGAGAAATACCTCTTCCCTTTCATGAAGCTGATCCAAAATTTGATTTATACAGTGGCGGTTTTTGGCACCCATGTTAAAGGCGCGTGCCTCGAGAATCTTGGAGGCCTCAAAACCTATTGGACATGCCTCGTAGTGATAATCTGACGGCGGATTTGCAACATTGGATTGGGTGAAGGGTTTCTCAAGGCAATTTTGTGCCTGTGGTCTTATATTGACAAAATCCGTAACTATAGTTATTTACAGTTTTGGTACGTATCCCGCATCAGCATATCAATCCATCTATGGGGGCCGCGATGGATCAGAAACGGCTCCAAATTTAGTGATTAAAAATATTGTCGGAAAGGAAAAAATAATAAACAAAATTGTCGCGTCGCTTTGTCCAAAAATAAGCATAAAAACGATCTGTTATCTTATATATTAAAGGCTGAACGTCAACAAACATACGTATGTCCTATCTTCTCACGAACCACTGAATTCTGAAACTAGCCGTAAGTACCAAAAGATGGAAAATAGTCGAAGGAATCCATTTCGACTATTTAAATTCCGAAATTGTAATTAGTTAAAAAGATATTAATTAAAAACTTAATATTGATTCCCCCGTGGTGTCGTCTATCAAGAACTTTGGCATCCAACGTTCTTGCATTTTATCGAGGAAAAAAATCGTTTTCTTTCCTTTTTGTATTAAGGTGTTTCACTTCGCAACGTTTGTTGGGGAAAGTAAGTGACAATTTTTGTTCAAAAAAAAACAAAACAGAGGCGGGCCATATGAAAATATATGGATCCATATGGCCTCGCTTCTCTCCGCTTGGGAATATCCTATTATCCGAGACAGCACGTGTATTGCCGGGCCACGCAGCTAATAACATTTAAAATAATAAGATTGTTACTTGATTCATAATCAAGTACTGCGGTGGCCTGATAAGATTTCGGCTTCGGTATTTGAGGGCTAAAGGTTGGAAATCAGCTTTCACCGGAGATCCACCGTTTAGGTAGGCCTGGTTCACGCTAAATATTACGTTGAAGGTGAAACGTCCTGCCGCTTCTGCGATGCAGAAGTTTGGAGAGGGGCAAAGAATAGCGGCTATAAGGTGTTGCCATCGTTATCTGATCACCGTTACAAATTAATAGGCATGTCCTAAAATGACCCAATTTGGTGCTTGATCGAGACATTAATATAACTAATTAAACTAAAACTGAACTTGATTTAGAACCATAATTTTTATTTATATAGTGGAATGCAAACTATCCGATTGTTTCAACTGAAAATATATTGTAGTCTAACTTAACCTTTTTTCCCCCACAATAATGTCTATCAATCTTAAGAAAAGTTATCGCCATATATATCGATGATTTTAGTCATGATATAGAAATTTCATAAGTTTCCATCTGGGAACTACTTTAACATAAACGAACTTGACCGTCTGTTCCTATAAACATGTACAGAATACAGAAGTATAATTCTCTTATTTTTTTTCCTCAGCATTCTCTAGAAATTATTTCTTAACTTCTTGTAGTGAATTAGCAAATAGTTCTTAATAATACTTGTTTAGAATTTTAATATAAAACTGTCACGTTCCGGACAGAATAAACTTCAGATTTTTGAAACTATAGGCTTTTTATCTATCAAACTACCGGTGGCAGTTATTCCTTCCATAATTTGCTCTCCGTATTGGAATGCATCCAAGTGCGATGGACCAGAAACGGATTTTCTTTTATAAAAGTATCGATTCTGTCTGTTTCCTACATTGCATAACCTCAAAGGATCTTACTTATGGTTTTCAGATATTCGGTGTATTAGTTTGCTAATCAAACAAAAAAGAAGTGGTGATAAAAATCGAATTTGCCTTAGAAACTCGTATAAAGACTTCTCGAATGCAAAAATCTAAAATAGCTTTTGCTTCTTGAAGTGCAAAAATATCCACACTGGCCCGGCCTACACCAGAAGGCTGTAAGGCCGGTAGAGGACCCTAAGAGTGGGTAAAGGTGTGGTACACAGCTGACAGATGCTTACATATTTTCATAATAATGTATAATTAGTGCGGAGATTTTTTCGCCATCCTGTCAGATCTGAAAGTAATAAGCTGTGCACACTCTGCCATCATAGAACCAAGTCAAAATGACCATGCGACACACTTCCGGCGTCAAAAAATAGCGGGCTCTACATCCGATTACACCAATGTGCGTGTCTGGTGCACGTTGCCGTCGGGACTCAAACGCCCTCTCATTGGTGAGGTGGGAAATTTTGGAGAGTAAGGTGCATGCCCAATTTCTGACGTCTTTATCTGACCGCAGTTCAAGCACAACGGTGGCATGGTAATAAGGTTTCAGTTTCTGGACTTGCGGCAGGGAGAGTTTCAATTTTAAAACCCATTCACCATAGATCCGCCGTATATGTGGACCCTGGTGCACATTAACTTGGACGAGTGTCGAGCGTCCATCCGTTGGTGTGGCGTGAAAGTTTGGATAGGTGTACTGTTGGCATGTCGTGAGTGTAAATTACAGAGTAACGCAGATACCAGGCAGTTTAAAATACAAAAGAGCTTTAATCCAGTTAACTTAAAAAATAAAGACATGCTGCTGTCTTGCAGCTTACACACTCACTGACAGCCATCCATTCGACTGACTACTGCTGCTTGCTTTAAAAACATAAATGAACAATATATATAGATTGTAACAACCAATCAACTTAGACTAGTGCCGTAACTTCGGCTACGTCATGAAAATTAACCAATGAGATGCTTTCATTCAGTGTCTGAACAAGTTCATTTGAATTCCAACATGTACCAGCCCAGTCTCTGACCATGGTTCACAATTCCGAGGTCCATACCAAGGTAGTCCTCGTATTGCTTCAAACGGGACGTTTATATGTAATATCTGGCGATGGTTCAAGATAGCAAACCATTAGCATCTGTGTAACTTGAACGTCTACGTAACAAAATGAAAAGTCACACCTTGTATAGTATGGTGCGAGTTTTTCCTTCCACCTTACTGCTTTTTCTCAAGTTGATTAGTTTTTTTTTGCATAATGCTATGTTGAAACATCATCATTATCGAAGCGCTTTTCCGACATCCTCCCCTCTCTACCACCTTCACTTGCCCAAAACACGATACTTTTCTCATGAATGCACGTGTTTTCACCACGAGTAATGTTACTCAATCAAAACGAGTGACGCTAATTAAATGTTTCAGTAAGCTGATCTTCGATTTTTGAAAAAAAAAACTAAAATGATCCTGTTCACAGAATTTGATTCCGAATTTATTGTTCAATAGAATAGAGCTTCAGAAATGGAAGGTATAGGAAGTACAACGAAGAATAATTACTGTTAAAGAAATAATTTATAACATAAAATGACGGTCAATAAATATTGGTTGTATCTGTTTCATTTCATGCTGGATCTTGTATCATTCGGAAATTTTCCGAGGTAAAATATTATTTCTGATATTACTTGCATACTTGTACTTTAATATTAATATCATTCTGTAAAATAAAAACTCGAGATTGCCCCGAAAAACATTCTTCCTCAGTAATAAACGCTGATTATTCTGTATAATGAATGTTTGTCCAAGGAACTAAAAAGTAGGACCTCTTGGGTCATGTTTTGTTACTTAGCTGGTGCTCTGCATACAGTAAATTCGAATCGGCTTTAAATTTTTTGTAACTACATTCTAATAAATAGCATACATAATCATTTTTGTACGTTCTATCAATGATTTTCTTTCACTGACTTAAAGTTAGTAGCTTTAAGAATTTTTTATTCAAAAAATGGATAAAACACGGGACCTAAAAATATGCGGTTTCGACACCAAAAGTCTAGATCTGTATCAAATTTTAGACCTGATCGGTCAGTGACAAGAGATCTAAAAATGCATGCGCGATTCCTTTTTACTTTCTCGTGTACGAAGTATACAAAGTGGAAGTATTGTAATCGTCAAAAAATTCGAACTCGAGATTTTGACGAATCTCCACGTTTTAGACCTCCCCGAGTCCGAAAAACACAATTTTGGAATTATGTCTGTCTGTGAACACGATAACTCGAAAACTATTAGAGCTACGGGGATGAAATTTGGTATGTGGTCTTTACACGTAATATGTAGGGTTTTTTTTTAAATCAAATTTTGGACAAAATCCGTCAACGGGAAGTCTGTCAGTCTGTATGTCCGCTGTCATGTGAACACTATAACTCAAAAACTTGAATAGCTAGTTGGATAAAATTTGGTACACAGTTTTATCGTCATGAATGTAGGTCCGTATAAAATTTTGGGTCAAATCCGTAAAAGGGTTGACTGTCTATCGGTCTGTATAATCGCATACTTGTATCTCATAAGCCCTTTGGCTTAGATAAATAAAACTTGCTATCACGGATGTTAACATTAATTATAGATCTGCGCCCAATTTTCATCACAATCGATTAAAAAACAGGTGTTCAAATTGCATATTTTGTTCAAAATGCACATTACAACCGTGTGTTGGCGAGCGTTTCGCTTATTTTTTTTTTATGACGAAGTATCATATTGTGTAAGTATACTAGAAAGTCGAGGGGTGGAGGGGGGGGAGAACACTTCCGGTTGTTTCCTTTCCACGTTTTTGCGTTCATTCTGTTATTTCCCCAAGCGAGTTGTGAATAATTGATTCATTCTATTCGCGATATATTTTGAAAGGTCGATTAATTGTTATTGTCGATTTTTTGTACTTCAGTTTTCATGCAGGATCATCTAATAATTAAGTGCATCCGTTCGAATTAATTAATCTCAAAAGGAACTGTGGGACACTCAGTGCTTAACATGTTTCTAGAACTTCTCTTCCCTTACCTCCAGACATTCCATTTCCATAAATTAGAACTCGCTGGTTGGCGCGAGTGCTGTTCGCACCTAACTTGGCTTTGGAGTCGCGTTTGACATAAAAATGCCTCGTGGTGTTTGCTGCTCATCAAAGCATTTTGTTATACTTTGCGACAGGAAGAGAATAAACTCCCCCTCCCCAAATTATGCGATATTCATAATGCATGTCAATAATTTGACTCGATTAGCAATTTTTTTCTAAACTGGCATTTAACATATGTCTCGAATATTTGTTTAGTTACTACACTTATGGTAAGCAGTTTATAATTCAAATGGCACAAAGACTGTTTATCTTTTTCTCATTTTTCCATCTACGAAGTAGTTAAATATCTCTGTTCATAGCACTATGCAGGGAAATTTTATTTATTTATTTAACACTCGCCGGCGTCGCCTATTATGTGTCTAAAATGGTGTAAGGCTCACTGTAGAGGATAAAGGGAAAAAGTCTGCTCAAATGTAACCGATCAAAATCTCGATAACATGCATTGCAGGATGTGAGAAAACGAGTATGCAAAAAAAAAAAAAAAAAAAAAAAACAGAAGGAAAGCAGCTAGATGGTCCTCCCCTCGACTTTCTCGTATACTTACACAGTATGCATGTTTTGTGTTTGGCTTCGTCGTGTAATGAAGAAAATCGAGTATGCATGCTCAAAGACCTCTCAAACCGTACGGCGGGTAGTATGGGAATCCTAGTGTTTCTGGTGCCTGGCGGTAGATAGCAACCCATTATTTTGCCTACAATATAGCCATAGCATCAGTCTGCCATATGCAGATACTGGTTGACATAACTGCTCCGTTTTGTTCCTCAGGAATTTCTTTGTGACCCTATAAATGGTTGTTTTGTATAATTTTTAACGACTCCTTGTATTTTTACGGGTAAGGATAAAATTACGAAACTAGTGTTATTATTTAGCTTACTTTATATATGTAGATTATGGTGTGTCACCATGTTTTTCTTTTCAATGTCGGTCGGGTAGTATGTGAGTAAAGACATTTTTTCGTAAAAAAGTATGTTTAAGTTCAAGAAGAAGCCTGAAGTTGAGGGTCGAGGAGAGTGATTTGCAGATGCCTTGAAACTTGCAATTGCAAGGGGGGCGTGGTCTAGTGGTAAGGTAACGGCTTTGGGGCCGGAGGTCACCAGGCCCGAAACCCGATTCCACCAAAACTCCACCGTGTATGGGTCCTGTCGCACGTTAAATCATACGGAGTGATCAAAAACGCAGAGGGGATGGGGGTGCCAGATCAGACGTCGCCCTCGTCTCTGACCGCAGCTCAAAATTACAAGGTGCGTCCCAAAATAGCCCTCGTGTTGCTTCAGAACGGGATGTTAATTTAACTAAACTAAGCTAGTTTCAATTGCAACTGTTTTGGAAAATAAATTGTCTGAGAGGGCTGCATCCGACCATTACGGTGCGCTCAGGTGCACTGCAAAAAAAAATAATAATAATAATTAAGCAACTAATAACGAACCAAGATTAAATCTCTACTAATAATAAAAGAGAAAGTCTATGTGTGTGTTTCTGTTGGCGGTCTACATAACCGTTGAACTTAGAGTTACCAAATTTGGTACAGATATACTTTAGAAGCTGAAGATGTGAACCTCGGAGCAGTTTTTTTAAAAATTTAATTAGAATTTAAATTATTTAAAAATTAAACTAAATTTCGTCGTTTTTTGCCAATAACTTCTGAAGGGAGGTATTGGTTTGATTAACTGATTGACAAAGATTTTTTATGTCATTTTAAAGAGCAAAAAATTATCTTTCCAATGATACCAGCTTTATTATTGTACAAAATATTGTTTTGTGCGAGAGTAGAAATTGACGCATTGGAGACGGGGGCGTAGTAGCTATGAACATCATGTCCGCGTGTATCTTCAAAACAAAATTATTATTGATGTAATCACTTCGGAAGTACATATACTAAAATTGGAACGATATAGAGAAGAGTAGCACGGCCTCTGCGCAAGAATGACACGCAAAATGGTGAAGCGTTCCACATTTTTAACGCTGATCTGAGAAATAAGCGTAAGCTACCTAGCCGTGAAGAGTTTATTCTAAAATTAGCCAAAAATATTCTTTGAAAATCTCCCTAATATTAAAAATCACTTCATGTATATCGTAAACGCACCAGATCAATTTTAAACAAATAATGTCTCTCTTTACAGCATTCTTTGCTCCGCCCCTGATTTCCACCCCTGTAACCCATGGCAACACCTTCAAACGTTCCCTCACAAGGACTGGATAGCGCAGGCGATTAGGCATCTTTCTCCCACCTGTTCACCGCTGGTTCGAATCTTGCTCGAGCTTTGCCTTCGTCAGAGTCCACAAATATTTCGTCAGCTCCTCTTTCTCTTTTTTGCAGAGGCCGCGGTGGCCTAGTGGTAAGGTTTCGACCTCGAGGTCGCAGGTTCGAAACCCGATTCCACTGAAAATCCGCCGTGTATGGGGCCTGTTGCACCCTCAATCACACGTAGAGGCCAAACGCCCTCCCGTTGGTGTGGCGCGGAAGTTTGGAGAGCGGGTGCCAGCTTAGGTGTTGTCTGACCGCGGTTCAAAATTACGAGGTCCGTCCCTAAATAGCACTCGTGTTGCTTCAAAACGGGACGTTAATCTAAACTAACTACCCTCTTTTTTTGCATACCTAAAAGGAAGCATTAGATTTAAATTCTTCCAATACTCTCATTTAACTTCTGCTTATTTTATAAGTGTTTCTCAAAATTTACAAAATTTTTCTATCTACTCGAAATGCTTACTCTTAATTATTCATCTTGGCGGTGCACTGTTGAATGGTGATGTGTGTTTTTATATTTTACTGTGCTCCGGAGAGAGAATAACTATTGTATACCAAACGTATGCCTGTTTTAGTTCATTTTTTATTATTTGCTATTATTAGGCCATTTGTGTTTTTACAGTTCATAGATATTCAATTTCTTAGTGAGTTGTTTTGTTAATCACAGAATTATTATTCAATATTTTTTTCAAGCAAATTTGAATTCAATAATTTTTTTATTTATAAATGTTGTTTTCATTGACTAGATTTAAATGTGTATCATGAATTTAGTTTTGCGTTTCATAAAATGTAATCAATTCTCTTTTTTTTTTTTACAGAAAAAAACTTTTAGTTGTTTTGAGGTTTAATTAGTTATAAAATGTAAGTTATTTTTAGCTGAGAGATTTAATTATTGTACTTCAAATTTTTCATTACTTATTAAAATCTTTTCCCTTTTTAAAGAATATTTTTATTTATAATTTTTTAACAGTTTAATATAGGGATTAACTTAAAGTTCGTTACATGCGAAAACATCCTGTACATTTTCTTTTTGTGTATAAAGAATTTAAATTCATTTATACTAATTAACCTTCTCACTGTTTGTGTTTTTAAATTCTCTTCTTTGTCATTATTGCTTTCAGCTTACAAAAATTGAAATGTTTAAAATGTCGGCCTTAATTGCCTTATTACTGTTAATACAAGATTGGCGAACCAGCTGGTCGCCGTAGACGGCTAGTAAGTAATAAGATAACAATGGAATTGTAAGAAAATTTCTTTCTATTATTGAAATTTGGCTACAGAATCAAAATATATCCATTTGTTAACCAAACAAAGTATTCTTTTTATTTTAAACCTTGTGTTTTTTAGTGTGGACCGTACTAGTCGACGTATTTAACTTTTTGTAAAATTATCGACTTAAAAATTAGTTGTCATATGTAATTTGCATAGCTTAGATAAATTTGTTTAATATAATGAACACGAAGAAAAGTGTTCAAAGAAAGGTTGTGAACAGTTATAGCTCATTCGAACTAAAAATATAAATTTTATATTAAATTTTCCTTCAGTGGCCCATACTACTCGCTGTCCCCCTACATCTGGATTGTTGCAATTTTGATTTAATCATGCTGCTCACATGTGCACAGACGGACAGACTTACCGTTTACGTATTTCGCCTAACATTCCAGTAAATGAATGATTATGCTGCGGCGATTGCATTATGTCTATACAAGGGACATTTATCAGCTCGTGATGTTCATTTTTACTTTCTCGTATACGAAGAGAAAGTATTGTAATCGTCAAAAAATTCGAACTCGAGATTTTGACGAATCTCCACGTTTTAGACCTCCCGAGTCCGAAAAACACAATTTTGTAATTATGTCTGTCTGGCTGTGAACACGATAACTCGAAAACTATTAGAGCTACGGGGATGAAATTTGGTATGCGGTCTTTAAACATAATTTGTAGGTTTTTATCAAATTTTGGACAAAATCCGTCAACGGGAAGTCTGTCTGTTTATCTGCCCGCGGTCATGTGAATACTATAACTCAAAAACTTGAATAGTTAGATGGATAAAATTTGGTACACAGTTTTATCGTCATGAATGTAGGTCCGTATCAAATTTTGGGCCAAATCCGTCAACGCGTTGACTGTCTGTCGGTCTGTATAATCGCATACTTGTATCACATAAGCCCTTTGGCTTAGATAAATAAAACTTGATATCGCGGATGCTAACATTAATTATAGATCTGTGCCAATTTTCGTCTCAATCGGTTGAAAAACAGGTGTTCAAATTGCATATTTAGCTCAAAATGAACATTACGACTGTGCGTTGGCGAGCGTTTCGCTTATTTTACTCAAGTGAGTATGATTGGCGTTTGACCTTGGCGGAAATTGATGCGAGCCACAAACACGAGCTTCGGAAATTATGGCAATCCCCAAAACGAAACTTCTTTTTGATATTCTCCAGATGGACTCCTGTGTTTAACCAGAGGTATAGTGAAATGTTGTGCGATATCTAGAGTAAGATTTCGTACTCAAAAACGTTAAATAAAGTTGTGGTACCTCAGCGCTCGTAAAAATTGCGAGTTTTTTGGAATTCATAAATTTTTTATGTTTCATTGTAAATCGCCATTCATAATTTTTTTTTCTCAAAATAACTAGGCCTTGGGTAAATACCCCAAAAATATTTACCTACCAACTGGGTGTTTACCCACCCCACATTACTGGTTGTATGCGAGAAAGTTTCGGGGAGGTCACCCCGCTGGTTTGGAACGTTTTTGAGTTGTTCGTTTCCACGGATTCTGAAATTTCATACCATCGAGAACTAAAATGGTAAACATTGCAAGTGCCAAAAATGAAAATACTGGGAAATCGCAAAAAAAAGTGCGATCATCCCGCTGGGACGTCACACTAGCGACTACTTCACATGCTCTTTTGTACTACTTAGAGGACTACCAGGCACTTTTCACGTTTACCACATTATAAAGCATTGCTCATTTGACACTTTAGCATGGAAAACTTGTTCGATTTCCATTAACCATCCAATATAAACTTTCATTACCCATCGATCTAAGCCAGGGGGTCCAAACCTTTTTTCCCTCGCGTACTTTTTTCTTTTTGTCTTCGCTTACCCCTACTATCATATTCAATTCCCCCCTCCCCCCCAACCGTCCGTCTCTGCAAAGAAGTTTTATCAATAATGTTAAGGCTAGTTTAAATTAGCGTGAACGTGAAATGACTCGGAATTAGTAACGTTTGTAGGATATATTTTTGATTTAACATTTTCTTCCAATTTTACAATAGTATTAGTTCAACGCCAAAGCCAGTATTGCAATTATTATTTCGTTTCAATTTATAAGGATATCTGAAAATTACACTTCGTAATAATCAACTATTCAAGTTGTATTGTTAGTAAATAGCAAAAGTATTCACTCGGAGAAACAAAATTCTGTAATCTTTTTAATCCCTTATGTTTTTTGTTTCCGCCATTATCAACTTTGATTTCGCGTACCCCCAGGGGTGCGCGTACCACAGGTTGGGAACTTCTGATCTAAACGATTAGCTCTTTGAACCCTATCCCGCCTCAAACCGCTTCATTCGACACAGGCCGGACTCGGGCAGTTTCGGACGCCTGATGGGTGAATTTTACGGGAGAAAATTCCTTTCTTTGTTGACAATTGATCGCGCAACCGTCCTCCTGGAATTTCTGTAGAGAAAGGGAGGATTTCATTCTGATTTCATGAAAGAAAATATACTCCAGCTTTTGAGGCACTTGAATCCTCACTCTAGCCGGGTTCAAAGAGTTAGTATTTATATTCACAAAAACCGTCGACCTCAGTCCGTATACAACGTGTTAGCACTAAAAAACTAACGCACTTCCATCGTGGTTCGCTGTTAAAGGGTTATTACTCTTTTAGGAACTCGTACATATACTTTTTACGAAATTTGGGAAAATATTTTTAGAAACTTGGTGCATTTGCATTAGTTTATCTTTTTTTTATGTTTGCGATATGTGACTAGTACTCACTGAACTGTTAAACTTATGTATGTTTATTCAAAGCTTAAGGTTTGATAATCCATTATCGACTTGAAACAACTCGTTTTTAGTGCCAATCGATTTTTTACTTTTCTAAAGCAAACGCACGAGCTCTTTTCTCCGCCATCCCTTTCTGTTCATCACGAATATTTACCATTTATGATAACTAGGTAAACTTCAGTGTATTGCAATCAATGGAAATGGCGATGAAAATCGACATTCCTTGTTTTGTTTTTTTTCTCCTGTTGAAAATTGTATTTACTCTTTTATTCTTCGACTTTCATGCGTGCCTACAAACTTGCTGCCTTTATAATGAATACAATGCCAGTAATAAAATCGATAGACTTTGATCGATTGCATTATGCAAAACTGTTAAACGGCAAATTTACCAAAGCACGTAAAGTTTTATGTTAATATGTTAAAAACAAACATGGATTCTTAAACTTGTATCTATGATTTAGAAGGGGGAAAAAACTTTTTCTTTCTTTTTTTAAAGTAAAAAACAGAGTTTGTGGAATGTTTTATTTTCTCATTTAAAATCTCGCAAAAAAATCGACATGCAAGAGAAACAAAGAAAAACAGTTCTATGAATAGAAAATTCCAGCGGTGTTTTTCAGTCTGAAGTTATGTTCCTCAACAGTTATGTGATGCAATATTTTTTTCTTGGTGTATAAGCCTGTGATATTTGAAATACTTGAACCATCATAAATCAGAAACTCATAATATAAAAATAAAGTTAACAGGAACTCCAACAAGGGTCGCTTGGCAACCGTTGCCGTGTTTTAGAAATTCGTGCGGCTCGACAATATAGCATATGTTAAAACGTTACGGATTTTTATAGTTAAATGGTGCCAAAATGAGAATAGTAGTTTCAGTTATTCGACATAAACTCATTAATCGCAAAATAGTAATTTTCCCATTTTGCAATTTACAATTACGCCGCCTACACTTTAAATTCGCGTGCGCGGCAAGTAACGAACGTATTTTCTCGTCTTTCTTTCATGGAGATAACGTGAATTAATCAGGCATACATGCGCACATTTTTAAGACTAGATTTTGCGTTCTAAATTGAATTTCTTTCAATTACAGAAAATAAAATTCTTAAGTGTTCCTTTCTTCTGTTCATCTCACATTATTTACCTATCTTACAGAGTGACATTCTATTTTTGTATCGATTTGAATGCAATTTTTCTTAAATTTGTTCCAATAATTAGTTTTTCGAATGTCTTTTTTCCATGCCTCTTTAACCCTTTGCAGTCCGAAAGATAATAAGATGCACAATTCTACACATGTGAGTATAAGGATTGATTTAGCGCTTTAAGGTATCTGACTGGTTTAAAATTGTCGTTTTTGATGAAATTATGAAAAATATTTTTATGACTTAGTTTTAGAAAGCTGATTAAATAGGCTACAAAATTGTCTCATTTTTTACTCTACGTGAATTACAAATGGAGTTACAGCTGTTTTATTACGCTGGACAACAACCATTTTGTTGCCCGTATGATTTTAGCTAATTCTTATGTACTTTCACGCTCTGAATTCGAAAAACCAATCAGAATTTGTCTATCACCCTCCAATTTTATGCAACATGAACTCGCACCAAAACCTCTGTCCACTCCTTTTTACTTTCTCGTATACGAAGTATACAAAGAGAAAGTATTGTAATCGTCAAAAAATTCGAACTCGAGATTTTGACGAATCTCCACGTTTTAGACCTCCCTGAGTCCGAAAAACACAATTTTGGAATTATGTCTGTCTGTGTGTGTGTCTGTGAACACGATAACTCGAAAACTATTAGAGCTACGGGGATGAAATTTGGTATGTGGTCTTTAAACATAATTTGTAAGTTTCTATCAAATTTTGGACAAAATCCGTCAACGGGAAGTCTGTCTGTCTGTATGTTCGAGGTCATGCGAACGCTATAACTCAAAAACTTGAAAAGCCAGATGGATAAAATTTTATACACAGTTTTATCGTCATGAATGTAGGTCCGTATAAAATTTTGGGCCAAATCCGTCAAAGGGTTGACTGTCTGTCGGTCTGTATAATCGCATACTTGTTCAGTTTTGAAACCAACTCCCTGCGCATGCCTACTGGTGCGTATTGGAGAGAGAACGGACGCTCCGAAACTTGGCAGTTTGCCAAAAACCAATTCTGGAGCGATTTTGTAAAGAAGCAAACATTTAGGGAGTCTCGCCAGGTCCTGTTGCGCAGAAGAATGCGCAGGGGATTTGAATTTGTTTTCATCCTTCAAACCACGCGTGGTTCCAACTTTGGTTAACTTGCGACGGAAGTTTATTTGACGTCTTTTATTATTCTAGTTTTCTCTACATGTGTTAGGAGTATACGAGAAAGTTTAGGGGAGACCACTCCCGCTGGTTTTTATTTGAATCATTGTTGTAGCCAGGATATTTTTTTGTTGCCTTAGAGATTTTAACTTATAATGGTGTTTTTGTGGTCACTGAACCCGAATATAATCTCGAAAAACCTCTATAACACACTGTTTTTCAGCAACACTACTCGTAATTGCTTGCATGTGCATAGAAAATGTCATTGAAATATGTCGGATCTTGTGTCAAAAATACTTTCTGAAAAAATTAATTGCCGGCTAAGAAGATAATGTTTGGGTTTGAAATGCTCTTACAAATATAATTTTCATAAAGAAAAGACTGTATATCAAAAATTACAACAGGTGTTTTTGGATCGAGAATCCTGCAACGCAAATACGATTCAATGCATGAGTCGCTTTGTAAGGACAGATGTTTCTATTTGGCAGCACGTGGAAGCTTTTGCCAAGATGGTGATGTGATATTTTGTAATGATGTTGATTCGTTGTTTAAGGCTCTAGGACTACAACATAACCCTCAAGAATGGCGTTTGTTTATAGACTCTTCAAAGGTCAGCTTAAAAGCAGTTCTGTTACACAATGGTAACAAGCACCCTTCGATTCCTGTAGGATATGCTGTTCGTATGAAAGGAACATACGAAACCTTGAAGCATATGTTTTCCAGTATTGAGTACAGCAAGCATTCTTGGCATGTCTCAGCCGACTTGAAAGTGATTGCCGTCTTAATTGGATTGCAAACAGGCTACACCAAGTTTTGATGCTTTCTGTGCCAGTGGGACAACAGGGACAGAAAAATGCACAAATGAGGTTTGATGAAGAATTTTGTTAAAGCGATGAAATGTGGAAGTGGATTTTAGCACTTATGTCTTAAGTTTTAAAAAGTGAGTGAAGCAAAAATTAAGGACGACATATTTGTTGGCCCTCAAATTAGACAACTAATGAGGGATCCGTTGTTTGAGGGTAAACTGACGAAGAAGGAAGCCGCAGCATGGACATCGTTTGAAGGAGTTAGCAAAAAACTTCCTCGGAAATCACAAAGCGGAAAACTACAGGCAAATCGTCAATTTGCTTAAAGGCCTTCAAAACCATGGGATGCAATATGTCGTTGAAAATCCATTTCTTGCACTCCCACTTAGAATTCTTCCCTGAAAACCTTGGATCGGTAAGCGACGAGCATGGTGAACGATTTCCCTTGGTAACGAGCTCCTATATTCGAGATATCCTGATATCTCGAATATAAGAGCTCGTTACCAAGGGAAATGGAATCCCAAAATGTTAGCCGACTATTGTTGGACATTGAAAATGGATATTCCTCAAGCCAAGCACAGTCGAAAAATCAAGTACACAAGAAAGTGAAGGTTTGTAACATTTTAATATGCCTGTGTAAATATTGCAAACTGGATATGATTTCCTAATGTATATAATAAGAGTTACTACGTTGCTCAAAAACTATGGGTGATTGAAAAAAACGGTTAACAGATTTGAAATCAGGGCATAAAAATACATAGGTGTAACCCTTTCTTTCTCAAGCAACATGAAAAAAAAAATTTTTTGTTGTCCAGTGTTATCGAACTGTAAGCATTATTTTATGTTGCATGAAAACTGTAAATGTGTTTTCTGAGAAATGATATTTTTGAGGAAAACTGTCGAACGTAACAATGATTTCTCAAAGTTATTCAAGTATTGATATGAAATTTTCTGAGATTGTTTTCTGTAATATGCTTGATGTTTTCCTCTAAAAACTAAGGTCAATTTTAAAATCGAGTATTATTTTTAAGCGCTTAAATATAAACGAAAATCATTTTTTATGAAAAATTACCAGTTTAGTAACTATGTTCAGCTATATCTCAAAACTATTTTGTAGTACAAGAAGTATTTTAGAGCATAACACAGATAACTGTCATAAAAATGTACTTCTACAAGGATTTATGCATATTTTGAATATGATTTTGTCTATGGCTGTTAGCGTAAGGCAGATATTTTAGTCACTTTTCTTCAAATTTCTCAGTTTTTTTAAAAAAATATTATTTTGAAAGCCTAATTTTACAATATTTTCATAGTTTTAAAACATATGCAGCTGAAAAATAATATTAAATATATATATAAGTTATTTTTCAAAAAAATGTCTCCGAACACAATCGGGTACCTTAAGAAGCTGAAAAATATTGCTTTTAATTTGTTTCAATTCCTAAAAATTAACCTGTGTGTTTTTGCTAGTGTGTGGTTTTTTATAACAAGCGCTATCCAACAAGAATGTGTAAAAGATGCATCATTCAGAGTCTCGAACCTGGCTCGACGTAAGAGTGCAAAGAGTTAAACCTTCCAGCGGGCGCGCGTTTCCAAAAGATACTTGCATTGCGCATCGTATTACATATTTATATCGTTCTTTTATAAATGAAAGTGCAATTTTTATTTATAAAATCTTTGTTTTCTTACATTTATGTTATCTGTATTTATTAAGCTAATAAATACAGATAACATAAATAAAAGCTGTATTTATTTTTGTAAAACAGCACGATATATTTATGTAATACGATGCACTATATGTCGTAAAATTTGTGCAGGCGCTCCCGCTGGAAGGTTAAAAAAATAATCGAGTTTTGGTTTCAGGACCGGAGGATTGTGTATTCGAGTCTAAATTATTTCTATAATTGGGTCTGCTGCCCTTCTCGTCATCTGACCACGATTCAAAATGACGAGATCCGTCCAAAAGTAGTCCTCGTATACGTCATAACGGAACGTTAATATAACGAAACTGAACTGAACTCCCGAATGCGGCACGCCCGGTGATAAATGGGAATCAAAATCATTCAAAGAAAGCAAAAAACTAAGAAATACTCCGAGAGAATCGAGTTTAAACAGACAAGAAATCCATTCTAGTCCACTTTGTCAAGGGCTAAGGACTAATGTACAATTATGTAAGTTTTACTATAAGGAACTTTTGATTAATGAATTATAACTCCAATGCAGAGCCTAATAGACTGCAGTAAAAAGGAATTAGATAAAAGAAGGTTGGCTTTTGCTAAAAAACTCAATTAAAACCTGTTCTTTAAACTTTCCTTATCTTTTCGCAAAAGTTCAATTTCTTAAAATTCTTATTGGCTTTAGATTTGCTACATGTGGAACAGGATGTCATAATTATTTTATCGGTAAACATTTCGTCAAATTATTAAATTTTATTTTAGTTGGAATTAAGAAAGAAGATAACTTCATTATTTGCAATAACGCTGAAGTTTTAGATCCCCTGAATAATAACAAAATTTGCAATTTTAAATACCTTTGACTTCGAAAGTCTTTACACTAATCTGCCGCATGTTAAATTAATGGAAGTTTTTATGTACAATGAGTTTTTTAGCGACTCTATTATTAAGAAAACTGACTGTTTAGAAATTTGTAATTTCAGCATTAAAGAAAACTTCCTTTTTAATGGTATTCAATATTATAAACAGATTTCAAGCATTCCGATGGGTGTTGCATTCTCCAGTTCACTTGTCAATGTCTTCTTGCACTTTTTTTTAGGATAAAATTATTAGAAATATTTTAATTTACGGTTACAGATTCATAGATGATCTGCTTATTGTAAATTCTAACAACTTAGATTTTATTATTAATTGTTATCCAAAAGAACTTAAACTTAATAAAACGAACTCTCATCAAAATAAAGGCACCTTTATACCTTTTTAGATATTAAAATAGAAATTTTTAAACAAAAAACTTTGATTGGCCTTTTTGATAAAAGAGCTGAATTTAATTTCAAGTGTAAAAATCTTTGTCATTATCATTCCAATATAGATTCTTGAATGGTTTCCAATGTTTTTTTAAAGAATCTCAGTGATAAGAATTTCCCTTTTAATATTCACGGCATTAAAGATCTTATCCCTGAAAGCAGACTGGGATATAAAATCTAAAAAAAACCCCTTTCACTTTTCATTGAGGCATAGAAGGAAACTAAGGGCTTTTTTAAACAGTTTGTCTAAATGATTTGATTCCCTACCCTTCCTGTTTTTCCTCCTTCGGTTTTGCTTTTCTTTTTCGAATACATATGGCGCCGTGGTTCTAGTCTTTCTTTACAAAGATAAAAGGGGGAATTACTTATTTAGGCGGGAAGTTCGCGTTGATTTGTAATAAAAGTGACGACATTTTTTCTCTTCTAAACGTCGGGTAATTTTATTTTTATGAAGGTTGTTATTCAACCCGATGGCTAATATTTTTATTTCAATCTTCTTAGCGTTTTTATGTTTTTGTTTGGTTTTTCTTTTAAAATAATGCTTATTAGATGGTACTGATCTCCTTTGTCTTTTGTTGGGAAATTTCGTGATAAGAGAAGCTATATTTGGCGTAATGCAAGCTTCGTACAGAAAAATTCCCAAATATTTTGAATCCATTTCGAATTTCGTCCTTAGCCCTTGACAAAGTGGACTGGAATGGATCCCTTGTTTGTTTAATTCGATTCTCTCAAAGTATTTTTCTTAGTTTTTTGCTTTCTTTGAATGATTTTGACTTCCCTTGGTTTTTTGTATGCTGCAGCTGAAATTGCGCGCTACTTAAGCATCGCCTAAATTTTATTGTTTAAATTTTGTTGTTTCTGTTTAAGTTAAAATATTTTTTAACTTGTTTATTCTACTTTTTCTAGTTGATTGTTTTTAAGCCCGGTGATAAATGGTGTTCGGAACATAGAATTTGTTTCCCGTCTCTTCCCCTATTTCATTTGAAGCGGTTTTCTCCACTGGTGCATCAAATTATGCTAAAACCGATTCATTCATAGACGCCATAACTCGATACAAAAATGATCGGTAATCCATTCATGTCTTAAGTGTTATATGCACTTGTAGTTGAATCGATACGGCACCCCCAAAATAGAGGGGGGTCATCTAATTAGATGGTACAAAACACTACACTGATGAGGGGTTAAAAACTGGCGAAAATATTACTTTGGCGGTGTCCCCCAAGACAAGCTCACGATGTATCTATAACCGCTTCCCTACCCCAAGGGTTGGCCACATTAAGGCGAGACGAAGGGTGGTTGAGAATCACTTGTTTATATTGAATACTCATTTCAAAATCCTCTCTCCCCCCTTTTTAATGCCTCTACCTTCCCATTCATTGAGCCTATATCGGACGGAAATAACTGTCATTCTCGTCATCTGACCAAGATTCAAAATTATGAAATCGTCATAATTTTTGCTCCACTTAAATTTTGGAAAATGTTTTTTACTCATAAATGGCGCCTCAGAACTACAGTTTCCAAACCAGCGGGAGTATTCTCCCCTAAACTTTCTCGTATACTCCTAACACATGTAGGGGAAACAATAAGCTGAAACCCTTAACGCAGTGGAGATAAAAAAAAAATAAGCGAAATTAAGTCAGTTCCCCGCATAAAATTTCGAATCTGCTTTATTCCCAGAACGCAACAAGTTTCTCCAGCGTACGTTGAAACGACAAAACGAACGGCAATGAAATAATCCGAGCAGGATCAGAATTCGCCAAAAGGGGAAGAAAAAGCGCCAAGCAGGAGCCACTGATTATCATGCACAGAAGATTGCGTCCAGTACGCATGCGCGTGGATAAAACGGATTTGTTTCAAAAGTAAAATTATACAGACCGATAGACAGTCAACTCGTTGACGGATTTGGTCCAAAATTTTATACGGACCTACATTCATGACGATAAAACTGTGTACCAAATTTTATCCATCTAGCTATTCAAGTGTTTGAGTTAATGTTCGCATGACCGCGGACAGACAGACAGGCAGACTTCCCGTAGACGGATTTTGTCCACAATTTGATAGAAACCTACAAATCATGTTTAAAGACCACATACCAAATTTCATCCCTGTATCTCTAATAGTTTCTGAGTTATCGTGTTCACAGACAGACATAATTCCCAAATTGTGTTTTTCGGACTCGGGGAGGTCTAAAACGTGGAGATTCGTCAAAATCTGGAGTTCGAATTTTTTGACGATTACAATACTTTCTCTTTGTATACTTCGTATACGAGAAAGTAAAAAGAAGTCGCAATTGGAGAAAGTTTCGAGAAGTCCCGTTGCTCACTATTGCGTAGATCTTTCCTTATGTTGTTTCCCATGCAACGCTGTGAGAAAATGCTATTTGTTACTATTTGTTTAAACAGAGAGATCAAAGATTGCTGTATCTACTTGAACTATATTTCAGCCTTCGCAAATGATAACCCAATGGCACATGTTGAACCGAACGTTTTTCTCGTACCTGGCCGACCTGATTATCAAAAAAGAAGCCAAGTTAGCGTTTTACAAAAAACATTTGTTACTCTGATATCTCGGATGAGATATAATTGTTTACGAGAAAGATCGTGGAAGAAAGGCTGGTTAAATAATTTATCAGATAAGAGCTCTTTCTAATTAAGCGCATTGGTAGCGTAATTGTTTTTTTCAGCGTGCATAATTGCTTCTTTTGTTATTAAATGACTTGCCTACATTGCGTTTGGGAATTAATAGCTTAATTTCATTCAAAGTTCCCGTTTATTCTAGATTGAATAATATTTGCAGAAAGTGACTAAATGCAAGCAGATGTCATTATAGTCGACTGTTTTTAATGAAAATATTAGTATGAGCTTTCATCGCGCGTGTCCATATTTTCATGTTTTTATAAAATTATTCATTGTCATTATTCATAGAAGCTATATTTCTTACCGCAAGTTGTTTAAATACGTATTATTTAAGAATCGGCGAAGAATTAAATGATTATATTTTCCTGTATTGAAGTAAGCAAGCAAATTTTATTACGCTGTGTGATGTTTGTAATATAATTTTAATTAACAGTGACATTTTAATATAACAAGTGAACATGTGTGTAGAAAAATTTGAATTGCGGGAAAATATCCACTCTTTTTGCATAAAAAGATGAGCCGAAATATGTTGAGATTTATGCGACACTTTATATCAGGCAGACTTTAACTCCTACAAATATGAGTTTGATAATATTTTCAAAATGTATGCATCTTTATTGTGATTAAAACTGGTCTGAAAGTCACAAAAAGTGAATCTTCTTTCAATTACAAGTGCCAGTCTTCTCCATCTTCT
>BGPR01016223.1:0-28804 GCA_013235015.1 Araneus ventricosus
GAAACATTAATTACATTTACAGAAAAATTTTTACATTAGAAACATTATTACATTAGAAACATTATTACATTAGAAACATTATTACATTGGAAACATTATTACATTAGAAATATTATTACATTAGAAACATTGATTACATTTACAGAAACATTATTACATTAGAAACATTGATTACATTTACAGAAACATTATTACATTAGAAACATTCATTACATTTACAGAAACATAATTACATTAGAAACATTTTTACATTAGAAACATTTTTACATTAGAAACATTTTTACATTAGAAACATTTTTACATTAGAAACATTAATTACATTTACAGAAACATTATTACATTACAAACATTATTTACATTTTAGAAATTAAATCGTCGATTGCAGAAAATGCACGAGTCAATTTCTTTTTAAAAATTTCGTTCATGCTGTTTCACGTTCTAAAGCGGTACTTGCATAATGAGTGAAGAAATTAGAGTCAGATAAAGTCGCATTATAGCTATGTATCTACCAGGTAAGAAATTTAAACATTGATTGAAAATTAATAATAATAAGATTCTTTGAAAGCTCCCAGTATTTTGAAGTTATTGATTCTTGTGGTGTCGTAATATCAGCCTCCAATTATATCTGCATGTCTTTTATTCATGTGTATTAAACCTGACAGCTTAAAAAACAGTGATTTAAATAGTTAAAATGCACCATGAGCTGTTTTTCATACAGAAATTATTGTATCTGCATCAAAATTTTGCTCTAATCTGTTTACAGGAAGACTGTCTGACGGTGTGAATATTGCGTCCGACGGAGTGTTAACTTTAATGAAAATATAAATGTAGCCTATAAAGCGAGTTTTGAATTCATTTCACTCACAAAACAGCTCAGAATTACATGCTGTGATTAAATACAAAATAGTAATAGATGTTCATAACCGAAAAAATCTTAAACCGAAACGCCTTCCCCCTTCTATTTCAGTTAACCGGGATTTTATTAGTATCACTAGTATCTAACTAACAGTAAACTCTCGCTACAACGATATCCGATGCAACGATAAATCCCTCTACAATAATAACATTTTGTGGCCCCGGTAAATTTGCATAGTACATAATGTTAATCTCCCCTCAATATACCGATATTCTCTACAGCAATGAACCCCTGTACAACAATGTTTTTTTAAAATCTCAACACCACTTTCTTCCTCAAACTCAAAACCCTGTGCAATTCTTGTGTTCTTCGGCTACAATGGATGCCGTCACGTTTGAATTTAAAATATAACGATATTGCTGATAGTCTTGCTAAAGAAGGTACTACCATGCCTCAGACCGATGTAGAACCCTTGACAATGGCGTGTGGCCTCTGAGGAAGTATCGCCATTCTAGTTCTTTTCCATTTTTCTTCCATTTTGCTTTCATTCTAATTGTATTCATTACTTTGCAATTCTTCTTATTTATGTTTTAATTTTTTGATAATTTCTGTTTTTAAATACTTTTGTTTCTGTTTATAAATTTTAGGAATATTCTGATTGTGAAATCACTTAATGCTGCTGCGTCAGCGCGCATAAAAAGATGTATTGTTGTCATTATTATTAATGTCTATTTTTTCTTTTTAACTTAATTTTTGAAGTTCTAATTTTGTTTCTTGTATTTTATCAGAAGCAGCTGCATATGCGCCTTTCTGTATAATGCAAAAATTATTTTATTTAATTTTTAATTTAATTTCAATTAATATCTAGTTTAATTTTGTTTAAATTTGATCATTTATAACTGGTAGAACCCTTGACATACTATGAGTTACACCCAAGAAGAAAGGCCTTTGTCGACATTTCTTGGAGGCATCCACCAGCTTATTCATGGTATCGTAGTGAAGGCTCCCGTGCTACTATACATTTTAAGGGGATAGGAAAGACCAAACAGATTTGTCTCACTTAACTTCCGGTCACTTAAAAACCTTCAGATTCGCTCGTGGTGATAAGAAGTTCAGTATCTGCACAAAGTGCAACATGATTGAGGCCACTCAGCAACATCTACTTGACTGCGTTGCCTTATGTATGATGACCTGCTTAAGCGACCGGATTTCGTGTAGGAGGTGATGAAGGCGAACGACACCATAGATCTGATCTGATTCAGATCAGAAGGATTAGAAAGAAGAAGAAGGCTTCCTCCGTAAGAATATTTCTGTTTTCAAATATTACGATTATACAAATCCATCGCAATCTTTATTGACATCCCAGGAAGCTCTTAAATGAGTTCAGTCCTTACGGGCATTTTTTCAAGCCTTTCTTAAACAAATGATGATCATTTTCGTGCATCATACTCTATGCAAACCTTGTTAGTTGACTTAAAAGTTTAAAAAATGAATAAGCAAACGAAAATATTGGATTTTTTCGATAAATAAGTTTCCCAGGTATGTGACATATTCTATTGTATAGCTGAATTTTCAGATTTTAGTATTCTTTAGCATTCATTAACATTCTGGTGAGACTTTTTTTTTGCAAAATGTATATTGTTGTATTGCGTCCACAATAAAACACACGAAATTTAAGTTTTTTATATGGTACTTATATCGCCCATCTATATAACAATGCATCCCTCTATTTAACAATATCATTATTTGGTCCCCAAAGTATTGTCGTAACGAGGTATTACTGTATTTATGTATCATTAGGCAGATGGCAGTTTAAACTTCATTCGGAAAAAAATAGAATGATTTGAATGAATTTTGGAGAACTTTCATTATATTGAAACTGGAAAGTGATGATGCATTTTTGCTTTAATTTACTTCCGTAAAGGAAATAAGGTGACTCAATTGAAGAAGTTGCGTAAAGTTTCTAGTCGCAACGATTCGTGTCAGAAGGTCCGTATACGGCTCCAGTTTCAATATAATGAAAATTCTCCAAAATTCATTCAATATCCAGATAGCAAAGAAAGCTTGTCTCGAAGGTTTTGGAAACCTTATCGCCAGCAAGGGTAAATGGTTGTCACAAAGATTTTCATGTCAAGGGTTGAACCTTTCGGCAAGGTAGCGGAAGGGTTCGCTAGTCAACCAGAAACAAGGTTTTCTGTAAGGTTTTTAGTAAGATTTCCCCAAGCTTTTATTACCAGCTTGTTCGAAGCCTTATGGAACCCCCTTTCCCCCCCTCCGAAGCCGTACTCCTACAGAGTTGTCCACCCCCTTTTTCATCCCCCTTATTCTGACGTCATCTTTGTCCAACTTAAAGTTATCTGGAATGTCATTTAATTATATCAATTATGAATCTTAATTAATTAAAGCTTTATCATTAATTTCAATAATCTAAATTTTCATTAAACTTGTGCGATTTCGTTGTAGACTGTGACAAAACTTCACACTCCTCCCAACCGGGGATCGAACCCGCGTTCATAGGGTTGGAAGGCAAACACAATAACCACCATACCAAACGGAACTACGAGGGGACAGGTAGTTCATAAGAAGCTTTCCTACGTCAATTTTGCGGGAATGGTTTCCGAAACAGAATGTTCGGAAATGCTTTCGGGACAGCCTATGGAAAGTAAAATGGCAGCCTTTCAGCAACCTTCTTTGCTATCTGGGTACCAACCACGAAATTCGTTGATAGTGATTTTTATCTCAACCCTCGGGATGTTTAGGTAGGTTGATGTCGATGAAATGAAGGATTTATGGGGTCAAACCTACATTACACGACACGAGAGATTACAGACGCTTTGAACATCCATCATTCAAGCATCCATGATCATCTGTAGAATCTGGGATGCTTTAACCCACTGATTCCTAAGACCATTCGAATAGAAAGACCTCAAAATACGGGAACGTCCGAGTTCCTCTTTCCATCATAAGAGAAATTCCCGTCCCCTCTTCAAAAACCACAATGATAGCTGGCACTGTCCGAATTCTAAGAAAACCCTCCTTTTCCCCCAACCCATCTGGGCAAGACACTCTAACGAAGAAAGCGTGCGCAGCGGGTGTGAAATCAATCACACTTTACGAAAGGGGGTGGAAATTTCGCAGCAACATTCGGACGCTTCGAACGGCCATCGTCTTTTGCTTCAAGAGACATTTGGGACGTTCCCATATCGATAGAGTTCTAGAAATTTGCGATCCTCTTTAATTGAAAAGGCTCACTTGACAACATCTACACTATACTATTAACCATCCGTCGGGAGCATCTAATCTGTGAGATGAGGCACTCATATATTTGTATGCCTAAGTGCGGGTCTTACCCAGAAAGGTGCGGGACCTCTAGTTGCTTCCTGGCTCCCTACCACTCACACTAGAGTAATGTGGTTTTTTCTATAGTTCTCCTTTGATGTACTTGAGGGGCACATTAATCTGCGAGATGAGGCACTCATATATTTTTATGTCTAAGTCCGGGCCTTACCCAGAAAGGTGTGGGACCTCTAGTAACTTCCTGGCTCCCTACCACTCACACTAGAGTAATGTGGTTTTTTCTATAGTTTTCTTTTAAAGTACTTGAGGGGCACATTAATCTGGGAGATGAGGCACTCATATATTTTTATGTCTAAGTCCGGGCCTTACCCAGAAAGGTGTGGGACCTCTAGTAGCTTCCTGGCTCCCTACCACTCACACTAGAGTAATGTGGTTTTTTCTATAGTTTTCTTTTAAAGTACTTGAGGGGCACATTAATCTGCGAGATGAGGCACTCATATATTTTTATGTCTAAGTCCGGGCCTTATCCAGAAAGGTGTGGGACCTCTAGTAGCTTCCTGGCTCCCTAACACTCACACTAGCGTATCGTAATTATTTCAGGTTCTCAACTACAATACTTGTCATCGCTAAGGAAGCTTAAGGGTAAACAAACGTCAACTCCCTCCTGAATTCCTAGACATTTTGTTAGTTGAAATTGCGAGGAAGTACAAAAAAGTTATTTAAAAACGCAAACATAAATTTGTATGACCGAATACTTCAGTTTGACAAGCTTTCCCTTAAACCTAAGCAAAAATTTAACTTTTAACTTTACATATGAGTTGCGCCCGATCGTGTTAGCATTTGTATTGGGCACGACTGAAGGTTAGATTTGAGAAAAACTTTTTTTCTACCGATTGATTCCCAGGTAGAAATTTTAGTTTCCAGCAAATTTGCAGCGATCTTGCTCTGCAAATCTGCAAGCTTGCAGCAAGTTTGACACGACAAGAGTGCAAGATTGAATTAAGTTAACGCAAACGAGTTAGTCACCACGCTTCAAACTTGTCACAAGCTTGCCGCGTCAAACTAACTGCAAACTATAACAAAAACAGAGTATTACGACAACCAAAGCAACATAAAATTTTTAATACCTGGGATCACGAGCTACGCGCATGCGCTGTACGCTTTTGAACAGGATGAAAGCTGTTCTTAAACTGGTTTTTTTAACCTCCGTTTTAACCTGGCCCGATTTTTGAAAAAGCCGGTTTTGGGGGGTTTTTTACAAAAAAAAACATTTGTGAACAGAATTTTTACTATTAATAATATACAATACGTAAGTATTAATACAATAATTAATTAATGAAATAAGTAATGATTATAAATTAATAATTAATACAATATGTAATAATAATAAATGAGTAATTATTACAATAAGTAAGTATTATAGACAACATTTTTATTGACATTGTTTTCACAAGAAATGAATTCATTGGCCAATATTTATCATCTAATCTGCTCATAAAGACTCTTTCAGCAATGTGTTGATCCGTGACTCGATACCTCTCATCGTAGATTCTAATCTTTTGAAAACCACATAACTTACGACTAAAGATAAATATTTTTGGAAAAGAAAAACAGACGCCGTTTGCGGACAAATTTTTTATTAGAATTGTTTTTGTAGCAAATCAATCCATTGGCCAATATTTATCAGTTCATAAAGTAAGTTTCAGTAATCCGCCAACCAACAGACGCCTCGAGGAAGCGGTTGTAGGAGATTGGCCTAAGATGATGAAAAGCTTTATAACTTGGTAAATTTTAGTCGAGTCGAAACTAAAATCGAGTCTATCTTCCGACCCGGTTTTTTCCCCTGGTTTTTCGATTTAAAAAAAAATAACCGGTTTAAACCGGGACAAAAAATAACCGAAACAGAAAAACCGGTTTTCGTTATTAACCGGTGGGTTTTTCCCATCCCTAGTTCAGAGTTACCGAACACATGATATGATGACACTTCACTTATGCTGCGGAAAATGGCACAATTCATTTATATATCGAAAATATTTATGGAATTGCGGAACTTTTAGATCGCAGTAGTATATAACCTTCGAAAAAGATATTTTAGATCGCAGTCGCATATAACCTTCTAAAAAGATCTCTTAGATTGCAGTAGTATATAATCTTCTAAAAAGATCTTTAGATCGCGGTAGTGCATAACCTTCTAAAAAGATCTCTTAGATCGCAGTAGTATATAACCTTCTATAAAGATCTTTTAGATCGCAGTAGTATATAACCTTCTAAAAAGATCTTTTAGATCGCAGTAGTATATAACCTTATAAAAAGATATGACATTTCCAACAACACAAAAATTGCTATTTAGACTTTTTTTATTTTCTTCATGATCTATTTTCTACAATTAAACTCCAGAATATATTGATTAATTTAAAAAATTAAAATAATATGAAACGGTTTAGTGCCTTTTGATCACGTAGTTTCATTGCTGATTTCAGAAATTTGTAACATTCTCTTTTTTATGATCTTAATAAAAATTCAGATATTTATAGGCATTGAAGTTTCGCTTATTTATTTGATGGAGTATTAATTCTGTAGGGAGAGATCACTTCTTTTCAGCCGCCTGAAAGGTTAGCATTTTTTAATCTAACAAAAAGCGAGAAAACCGATGTACAATACACAAGATGTGTTTGGTAGGTTCTTTATTAGGGCGTCACCTTTTTTGTATCATTTATTAAAGAGCACTTTACATCAGAAGATCATTCTATATTTTTTCCTTATAGTTTGTTACAACGCGGGTACCATTATTTTTGGGCCTCCAATAATACACTGCTTGGCACCATTTAATTCTTTCATGTACAGTCGTCAACAAAAAAAATGGGACACATCTGTAACTCTGGTATTTATTATCGGGTCTCCGCAAAACAAGTGTCGATGTTAAGGGCTCAAGAGGACAGGCTTATTCAGATGAAAAAACTGATTAACCGAGTTAATTAACATATTTAATTAAGAGCTATCTCGGAATTTTCCCATTACGCCTATCAATTTTTTTCGATGAATCGACTCCCCGTCATGAAATTAGCTTCCCCAAAAAGTTTTGACTAAAATTTATACTATCAATATTAGTCATAGGGTTTTGAAACATGGCGTTTCCCATGTTAACTGAATTTTAGGAACTTTTGACGATATTTCGGAAAGTATTATATATTTCTCAAAAAGTTTTTCACTCACTAAAATGACACTATTTTTTAAATAAAGCCATGAAAAAAAAATCACAAATAAAAGAATTAATAATTTGAAAAAAATTTTTTATCATGACTGTGGAAAAAAGTGAATTACAACATAGTAAAATTTTAACATGAGAGCAAAGCATAGACGTTATAACGCCGGTATCCAAAAATCAAGTGCATATATATAGTAATTTCCGAAATATTTACAAAAAACTGCAAATTCTCACTGTTGACAGGCAACGCCCGCTTTTTGAGGGACAGTATATTATATTTATTTGCATTTATCGGTCTACTCTTCATGAAGCTCGTGATTCATGAGAAGGCAAAATTCCTCAATGTACAGACCAAAATTGATTTTCAAGTTTAAAAATCGGTAATAATTGAACACCTGTAGGTCCATTTCTTACTTAAAATTAATTTGAAAAAATCTCATGAATTATTACACAACCGAAAAGATATTTTTAAAGTATTTCTTTTGATCTCATTCAATAATATATGCTTGCGCAAACTGTAGGTCCATTCATTTTAATCGCAGGGTTTAATCGAAATTCCTATGTGTAAGAATACGAAAATGATGAGTGGGAGAATTTGCAGTAAAGGTTTATTTCAGAGCCGAAACCACCATAGCGAAGACTGAGAATCTGCCTCCCTTCAAATACAAATGCCATTTTTACGAAGCGTAGCTTCTTCGCGAACGAGCCATATCAAGATATTTCCCCTAAAGAAGAATTTTAATATAACTTTCTGTATTTTTCTTCCTGCTCCCATATCTGTTATTTTGACTGTTGTCGTTCCACCGAATATATTGAAATGTCTCTCTAAAGAAGCACTCAGAATGTAGGAGGGGAATGAAAGAGACCCACACGAGTAAAAGAGTTTTTGAGGAAAAATAGATGCTAGAAATGCTCCGTGGCTAGTGAAAGATGGGAATTGGAATGTTTGAATAGAGTGTGATGTGACCGATAGTAACGGAAAAAGCTTTTTATCGCTGTTCTTCTTTAGACATGTGCATCGATTATTTTTCTAAAAGGAATGAAATATGGAATGTTAAGACTTAAAATGCTACAATCTCGTACGTTTTTTTTTAATAGAATCGTTGAATAATTTTAAATATGAATTTTATTTGATGGACTGAAATTTGAATAAATACAAAATATTTTTAAACGCTTTTACTAAGTTCGAAATGTTCCATGTTTGTATGTATGTATGTAAGGTTGGAATTTTGTGATCGATTTTTCACTCATTTCTTAATTAACTAGAGTTCTGAAATTATGTATATTTATTGGTTCTTGATGACAATGCAAAAGTTTAATAATTTTAGAGCTCTCAATTATCAATTTTTTTAAAAATATTCGCAAAACTGGGTTTGCTTTTGATCTTATTCAAGAACATATGGTTGCGCAAACTGCAGGTCCATTCATTTTAATCGCAGGTTTTAAGTGAAATTCCTATGTGTAAGTATACGAAAATGGCGAGTGGGAGAATTTGCAGTAATGGTTTATTTCAGAGCAGAAACCACCATAGCGAAGACTGAGAATCTGCCTCCCTTCAAATACAAATGCCATTTTTACGAAGCGTAGCCATTTTGCGAACGAACCATATCAAGATATTTCCCCTAAAGAAGAATTTTATTATAACTTTCTATACTTTTCTTCCTGCTCACATTTCTGATATTTTGACTGTTGTCGTCCACCGAATATATTGAAATGTCTCTCTAAAGAAGCACGCAGAATGTTGGAGGGGAAAGAAAGAGACCCACACGAGTAAAAGAGTTTTTGAGGAAAAATAGATGCTAAAAATGCTCCGTGGCTAGCGAAAGATGGGAATTGGAATGTTTGAATAGAGTGTGATGTGACCGAGAGTAACAGGAAAAGTTTTTTATAGCTGTTCTTTAGACATGTGCATCGATTATTATTTTTCTTAAAAAAATGAAATATGGAATGTTAAGACTTAAAACGTTACAATCTCGTACGTTTTTTTTTTTAATAGAATCGTTGAATAATTTTAAATATGAATTTTATTTGATGGACTGAAATTTGAATAAATACAAAATATTTTTAAACGTTTTTACTAAGTTCGAAATGTTCCATGTTTGTATGTATGTAAGGTTGGAATTTTGTGATCGATTTTTCACTCACTTCTTAATTCACTAGAGTTTTGAAATTATGTATATTTATTGGGTCTTGATCACAATGCAATATTTTAATAATTACAGCAGCTTAATAACAGCAGAGAAGCATTCCCAAGTGTCGCGAATTTTCTGCGAATACCTGCTTTATGAAACATACTTTTGTGGAAATATGAATTTTTCAGGTAACCGTACAAAGCTGTACTTCAACAAATACCATCTTTATTCAATACGAATTAGTTATTAAAAATAAGCAAAAGTTTGAAAAAATTATACTTATTAAGGAAGCATTTAAAATTTTAAATTATGGGGGAATTTAATAGGATATTGTTTGTTGTGCACATTTTAACACTGCAAGTTAACTCTCAATAGGTATTGAAGATTTTACATTAGATTTTCCTTTGGCGATCTTTTTTCTTTTGTACGAACAATTCCTGATTCATTTATTCTCTAAAGGCCTTGTTTATGCCTTGTCTTTCCACAGAATTTTGAAATCTCACTTAGGGGCCATTCAAATACTACGTAAGCATGTTTTTGGTATTTTTTTACCCTCCCGCCCCCTTGTCAGCAAAAATAAGCAAATCGCAAACCCCCCTCTTATAATTACGTAAGCAAACTGCACTCCCCCCGTTCTTTATTTTTACAAAACGTATAACAGTAATAAACTAATTTAAAAAATTTTAGGACTTAATTCAAATAAAAAACTCTAACTCGCGGCTTAAAATGAAAAAAAAAATGTAAGTTTAATTTCCTTACAATTTCAAGTTTAAGCTTACAAAAATCAAGTTTAATTTTCTTTTGCCAAATTTAACTTTTTTTCAAATTTAATTTTTTTAATTAAATTATTTGTGCAAGTTACAAGAGATTTTCGGAAATAAAGTTATTTTAGTGTCTTACGTAAGCATCACTCATACTCCCCCTCCCCGCTTGTCAACAAAAATAAGCAAATGGCAACCCCCTCCGCCCCTTGGGTGCTTACGTAATATTTGAACGGCCCCTTATAAGCTGATAATCATTTATTATTTCCACGTGAGAGCATGTCGAATGAATAAATTCTGAAAAAGCAATCGCATTCATTCACTATAAGCAACTGACGTCCGCTGAATTCAGAGTCATTCTTAAAGAACACTGATATTTAAAACCAAAAATTTTCTTTTAAATGCACTTCCACTCAATGTCTCTTTTATAATAAGAACAAACCTGCAGGGAGTGATATTGAATCTGGCTAATTGAGAAATACATTCATAGATGTAAATTTATCCACCTGCTGGAAACAAGCGCTTCATTATAAATATCACAGTGGTAGAATTTAATTCTTGAAAGAAACTCGATCAAAATAAATTCTGAATAACTAATCATGTTTTTTTAAAATTATTCTTGATTTCAGAATAAATCTCAGATTTCCAGCGACATTTTAATTTTATTGAATATACTATAAATTTTATATTATATACGTATATTAAATATGCATTATTGAATTGTTACAAGTATAATATACGCATCTTCAATGTACTGCATAGAATATTACATGCACTTCTTATAAATATGAAATATCTAAACAGTTAAATACAGAACGAAGAAAGGACGCACAGAGTGCTGCAGAGAGACAGATGACTTTAAAACACCAACAGAGACATACAAATTTATTTACAACCGTGAGAAATTAATATAAAAAGATAGCAGAACATTTCTAGTATGTAAAAGTGGTATAAAAATAACTATAATAGAAATGACAGTTAAATAATGCATGAACATATATAACGAATGCCAATTGAAAATGGGACTTCCGACAAAGGCCCACTCATTGTTATAAAATATTAACTTTTCTTTCACCCACACACTCTTTCTCACGTTTTATTCATTTTTTCGCTGTTATTTATCCATAGTTTCATTGCACCAGTACAATGTATATATTTTCAGTACAGAATCGTCATAAATTATTGAACGCATTTCAAAAATTAATGAAAAAAATCTCTTTCGGAATAGGAATAGAATGATAAAACATTCTATTCAAAATGTCATGCTAGATTTATTAGTCAGTACATTGCTAAATTTTTTTTATATATTCCAACACATAATCATTCAACAGGTAGGAGTCATAAAGAAATAAACATCCCAGCAGTGCAAATAACACCTAGATAACATTAAGCCATCCTATCTTAAACCGTAAAAAGAAATTGACGCTTGACACGAAGAAAGATTGAATTTCGGTTAATTAAAAATTAAGCAAGACGTTTTTCCGCGATATCCTTGGAAAATATTATCTCATGAAACTATTTTTGCGCCATATTAAATTTCAAAAAATTAGCCTTTTCTGTGAGAAAAATTTCATTTCCATACAATTTGTTTCTCTCATTTTAATAATTTTTTGAAAATTAATTTTGTACAAAATTCCTAACAATAATCTTTATTGTTGCAGAACAAGAATAATATGAAGAATTGTTGCCAGAATAGATTAACGGAATTCTGAACGAATGTGAAAAGAAAATTTTAAAAGCAGACGATTAAAAATTTATATCAGGCTCAGGATATTTATTTTTTCATGCTCTAAATTAATGAATAATTAACTATTGAATTTAATTGCTACAAAATATTCATTAAAACCTTTCTTTAACTTTAGTAATAATTAACAAAATTTAAAGTACCTATATAATAAATAATAATTTATGGAGAAAATCAGCTATCGGTTGTTTTTAAAAATTGCCTGGTTTAATGGATATTATTATTTTAATTAAAAACGTAAAAGAAAATATATATATATCAAAACAGACAAGAAACGAAAGACAAAAATTCAAAAACATACAAGACACAACGGCAAAAAATAGACAAAAATTATAATAAATTGAAAAATATCATGGCGAGCCGCTCGTCAGGAAGAGAAGCTTGCCTATGATATTAATAAGTCGTTTTTTGTGCTAACGACATACGAAACCCGTTAAAATATGTCGCCATCCCTTCAAAAAGCACAAGACATTTAAAAATGGAAAAATTATGGAATAAAAGACAAATACAATGAAGATGATTTTAAAAAATCGAAAGCAAAACATCCGAATACAAAAGACATAGAATAAAATAATATAGTAGTATTCATAAAAAAATAAAAGAGAAAAAGGATTACCACCGCCAGGAATTAGCAAACAGGACTGTGAGAAGCACGAGGAAATGGACGCCAAACCAGTTGTTGCTGTTGCCAAACAGAGGAAGAAAAGGAGAAAAAGGCTTTGCCGATAGCCCCTGATTCACTGCTTGAGATATCGTCGCACAAAGTTTTCGGAAATACCATTATTTAAATTTTATCAAACAAAAGCTTTCATTGTCTCGATTTTCAATTTTCATTTGAACAAATAGATTTAATACAAGAAAAATTGAGTGAGAATTGTGTTTCTATAAATATTAATAGAAATATCTGAAGAAATATATATATATATATATATATATATATATCATGAAAGTCAAAAAATGTTAAAATAAAATGGAGAGACTGTAGTAAATCGGTAAAAGCGTATAGATGCTCATCAGGGTAAGTAAAATCTATACGAACCGTTAAAAAATTAGTGAAATCATAATGTTTTCTGCGAACAGTGTTGGCACATAGCTAAAAAACACTGTCCTTTACCCCGAACATTATGATAAACCAAGAATTTGAATGAAATACAAACGGTTCACGAATGAATAAAACGGTTAACGGTTCGTATAGATTTTACTTACCCTGATGAGCATCTATACGCTTTTACCGATTTGCTACAGTCTCTCCATTTTATTTTAACATTTTTTGACTTTCATGATATTGATATATTCTCCACAAATCTTCTTGATTTGCAGCATTTTTGCGCATTCGTTGAGTTTGTGTTATATTTTTCTATATTTTTTTATCTTCCCCTTTTATATATATATTCCACTTTCGGCTTTTTCTTGCCGCAGATTTTTTTCTTGACATTTTGTTTTATGAATGTTTATTTTGTATATGTTGCTTTTACATTTCTGCTATGTTTGTTTCGTATTTGTTATATATATATATATATAGTCGTGTCATGAGAACCATTGCATTAGGTAGAGTTCCTATAAGGAATCTACCTAAAACTGATAATGTTACAACTGCGTTTTTTAAAATAAGAGAGTAAATAAAAAATATTTTTCAGATAGGTGGCGTACCATTATGGCGGTCTAAATTTGCGACAGCGAGAGATTTCCATACGTAATGGCTACCGATAAGTAGAAGCCAATGCCCGTTTGCTGGGTTTTTTTCTTGAATATCTCGAAAACTATTCAATTTTCGAATTATAATTGATATAACAAATTGAAGAGCGTAAAGTGCCCTACAAATGCATTTTTAAATTTTAATTCTAACTTTAAAAGTTTTGTAGATAATGGCTCTCAAACATGGGAGATGTCCAATAATTTACGGCCACCTACACCACCATAACGGCGCGTTACCTATCTGGAATAAAACTTTTTAAAACGCGCTCTCATTTTAAAAACATAGTTGTAACATTATTAGTTTTTAAAAATTAATTTTTCAAATGGATCCAATAATTTATGACCATCATCTAGATAACATTATGCAATTATGCATTTGCAATGGCATATTTTATTACGTGTTTAGATTATACGTGAGGTTAAATTTGTTTTGACCGCGATGTCGCATGAATTTATTCTATTTAACCGGCATGTAATGATGCCAAACTGTATACAACATATATCACCACAATAAAAAACTAATTAGAATTAGTAATTCAAAGGTTGTGTTAGAAAAAACCGAAGAAATAAAAGTTGAAAAGCTAGTTAACTGTAAAATTATAATTATCAACAAAGAGGCTTTTAAATAAAAAGAAATAATGCATTTTTCTTGCAGCAAATGACTTACGAAAACTGATTTAATGTAAAAATAGAATATGTTTGAAATTATAGCATGCAGAAAAAGATTACTTTTTTCCAAAGTTCTGCTCAAATAAGAAATAAAGATATAATTTTTTTTTTGAAAAGTTCAAGAATCAAAAGAACTTCAGTTTCAAGAAAGTAGAAAGTCAAAATCCATACAACTCAGATCAAACTAAGCACAGCTAATAATATAAAAATCAATTCCAACAAAAGACTACTGTCAACAAAATGCAAAAGGCAAATAAGCACCGAGAACAAAAGATTTCATGCAGCTCTTAGTCGTAATGGATGACAGCTCATTTTATTAAAGAAACTGACTACAGTAAGAAAAATCGTCTGCCATATCAGAAGCTTTAAAAATAAAGAATAAGATCGCTCGATTCTACGTATTTCATTATGCGTTCGAATTTCATAAAAAAGAAGAAAAAAATATTAATATAAACAGAAAAAAATAAAAGTGAAAGAAAATGTTGTCGAAAGCAATTATAATCCGCGAACGGTTGCAGTTAATGATTTTCAACCAAAGGATTCTCTACTCATAAATAAAGACAAGAGATTTTCATTCTTGTTTTTACCCATCAGAATTTTTCCTCACAGGATTTGTTTTATTTCTTGGAAAAAACATTCAAGTTTTGTTCTTTCCAAGGGAAAACCACTTCAGATTCATCTAAGGAAATAAACAAATAAGATGAAGAGGAATTAAATAAATTCTTTTTCATTTATTTCAAAGTCTTTGGCTCTTAAATTTTTAACTCAGACAGGATAGATCAAATAAAAAAGAATGCAAAATAATAATCCCCATAAGAATAAAATTGCCAAACGGTGGCTCATAGGGTTGTGTAAGAGAAAAGCTTTTGTAAATATTTAATTGTACTGGGAGCTAAAAGTGATTTTTTTTTCAATCATATTTTCTTTGACTTGAAAGAAGGATTTTTCGGATTAGGTTCACTACGTTTTTCTTAGATTACCTAAAAATCGGAATCATTTTTTAAATGGCTAATCATCTAAGTGCTCAGGGATTTTTTATTTTTATATGGATTGATTTTAATATTAAGAAAAAACAAAGGTATGCCATAATGAAAGGCTTAACTTGAATAAAGGGAAGCTCCACTTGTGAGCATTTTTGGGAAATATCTTGTGGGATTAAAAATAAAAAAGTTTTATGCAGATTTCTTTTAATTCTTTGAAATCTTTAAATAAAAAGTTCATTTCTCCCCAAAAAAATCATTTTTATTTCCTAATTCATATCTTATTCTCTAGTTAGCTTCTCTCAAAATATAAAGAAATATAAAAAAAAGAAAGTTTTATTTTATTACTCGTTGGCTGTCTTAAAATGATTGTCTGTAGAGCTAATAATTCCGATCAACTTTATTTGGAGATCCAACAACAATAGTGGTGAGAGGTAATGATGTGACAATGCAAAAACGTACAGATATTTAACCATGCATATTTATTTCACGAATAAATTAACAACAATTATTCACTATCAGTATTATTCCCTTTCTGCGTCAAGTCGAACTACCACCATGAACTTTTAATAGACGGTGGCATCTTCTCTTGCTATTCGACAATCACTGGCTTTCTAAATTACTTTTAAAGAAAAACTGTACGCAACTCAGACCAAAAATAAGAATTGGTTATCAGACAATTCTTAATTTAAGGTCGGAAAGAGACAGAAATCAAATGGTTTGAGCTCTGGGAAGCTGGTCGTTTCCATTTTTATACTCATAAATAGGGTACTTGAACGTGAAATTCATTGAAAGTCATATGTACCCTTGGTGAGTGAAAACTACTAAATGAAACACATTTGGACCTATTTTATCGTTACACAAATAATTGAAATTTCACATCATTTTCTAGCCGTGAGAAAGCTATTCAATACGAGAGCTAAGGACAATTGTTTTGCGACAGATTTTGGTAAATTAAATCGGAAATTTTTGTAACTATTTTTCATGTTTCCTAATACTCATCTTAAAACAAATATAAAAGTTTGAGCTAGATTTTTCAAGTGTAAACAAAATTTATATCCTAAGACATAATGAGTAAAAGATAAAATGAAAAGTAGACAATATTATTCAAAAGGTAGACTTACGAAACTAGTAGCGAATATCTCTCATGTTACCCAATATTTTGATTTTTATATGAGTCGTCATTTTGAAAAAAGTTAATTTCTAAGATTTCGTTCCATACAATCGAAACTGTGTTCTTTCCTTACACAAAGATCCAGTACAAAAAGGTTTACATATATATATGACAGTGGGTGGTCCAAATTATCAGTGAAGAGATGCAATTTTTCATTCTCATTATCGAAATGGTTACTTTGTATCGCATTCATTCTCTGACTTTTTTCACGCAGGGATTGTTTTATTTTCTTCCACATACAAAAAGTTTATAAGCTTGTTTTAAATGTATTAAATAAGCATTGAGATAGCAGAAAAAAACACAAGAGTAAATTTACACTGAGTAATATGACATGGTATTATGTTTAAGTTATTGAGTGATATTTGTTCTTAATGATGTTGTTGGAAGTAAAGAGTTTATATACATATATTTTTAATTCTTTCTATATTTTACACAGAAGGTTCATTTTCTTAAATGGCCCCGCAAGGAATTTGAAACTTCGAGAATCAAAATTGTTTATCTCTTGCTTGCTAACACAGAAGAATCGTGTTTACTGTATATTTTAAATTCTTCGCAAATCCACAAGGATAGCCAATTAACTAATAACATCGACCAAATCTGTTGCTGAGTTATTTTAAAATTAACCTTAATGAAGAATTTTATCTTTATATCTAATTGGGTTACTTAAATCGTTATTTAAATATGCATCGACAAATACTTGCTTTCATTACATCCATATCCATATGAAACTGATAACAAATGAAGCCTCGTCTAGACCTTGTCTAAATCAGTTTTGCAAAGCTGGAAAAGAGTCAAAAAGCTGTCTAATTCGGTTTTGCAAAGATGAAAAACAGTCAAAAAGCTGTCTAAATCAGTTTTGTAAAGCCAAGAAAACAGTCAAAAAGTTGTCTAAATCAGTTTTGCAAAGCTAAACAACAGTCAAAAATTTGCTAAATCAGTTTTGCAAAGCTGAAATACAATATTAAAGCTGTCTAAATCAATTTTGCAAAGCTAAACAGCATCAAAAAGCTGTCTAAATCAGTTTTGCAAAGCTGAAAAACAGTCAAGAAGCTTATTATATACAGCTGTCTCAAAATAACTGTCAGTGGTGCTCACATTTAAGCTTGTAGTTCAAATAATTAGCAAACGACATAGAGGGCTGTTCAATAGTTATGATAAAGAAGAGAAGTTAGGAAAACTACAGAAATTGAACCATATTTATCTGACAAGTAAGTACATAATGCTATTCGCTATCGCTGACATTATCACTGAAACTACGTTCAAAAAGTTTCAGGAACTCTTTTATGTGTTTTCCCAAATATAATTGAAGTAGGCCATTTATTACAGGACAAGCGAAGAATAACATGCGACCGACAAGTCAGAAGAGATTTCATCCTTTTCAAATACGTCCAATGCATTTACTCGTGATTATAGGAATTCAAAGCTTCCAGTCGCAAGAAAGGTTTAGTTTAGTTTAGGTATATTAACGTCCCGTTTCGCTATTTTGGACGGACCTCGTCACTTTGAACCACGGTGAAATTGCGAGGACAACATTTGAGGTGGCAACCCCCTCTTCAAACTACCACACCGCACCAACGGGGGACGTTTGTCTATTACATATGATTGAGCGCGCAACAGGCCCAATGCACGGCGGATCTTCAGTGGAATCGGGTTTCGAACCTGGAACCCTCTGGCCCCGAAGCCGAGACCTTACCACTTGGCCACCGAGGTCCAGGCCAAGCCGTGATTGCTCCATTAGCATGATCATCATCCTTTCACAGAATCCTCCTGCTTTCTACTTTCCAACACATTCAGGTTTTTCCCCAAACAGCGTATTTCCACGATCTCGCACCATGTGACTTTTTTCCTCGTACGAAGAATTTGCTTAAGGGCAAGCGAATCTCAAGTTCCGAAATAGTGCAGCGACGAAGGCACTGAAGGATGTGGCAAAAGGAGGCTTGCAATCAGCATTTGCATCTTTGTAAGATGGATCACCAAAGTGCATAGTTGCACAGAGTGGTTACTGACAGTTCTCGGAGTCCGAAATCCACCGCGCTTTTGCGCATGCGTTAGGCGGAGTTGATTTAACTAAAATAGTGGTGAAGTGAAAAGTGGAGGAGGAGATGTTTACACTTTATGTAGCGCGACCTTACAAAGAAATCCGGATACGCGCTCATCGTACTCATTGCCTGTCACCCCTTTCCAGAGTAAAATCGCCCAAAAGTGCTAGTCTTGGCATTTTGAAACAATCAGTACTTCGAAAGATACATCAATTAAACAGGTCCTATCTATTTTCATTCTTTCGTCACAAAATAAGTTCTGGAATGTTTTGAAAATAGTCGTATTTGTCTGTTTCTTCGCGAAGTACACCCTCGCGCTTTCGGCTCATTGACGCACAGTGGCGTACATTCAACGGACACAAGTGAAGCAGTGCTTAAGTAAGCAATTTGTTTGTTATCCAGTTCTGTGCTGCATTTTCTTTTCTCAGAAAAACTTTCAGATGAGGCTTGGTTGTTTTCTTTGCTCCTACAGGCAACTACCATTATTGGGTGAATGGGCAGTTAAGAAGATAAAGTAAAACGAATGTGGTAGAATAGGTCTCTATTGAATCTCTCTTTTCTTCAGTGTTTTTGGATTTCCAGCCGATTGTGGGTTCAAAGTAAAAAAATAATCGTTTTTAAAGTAAGCAAATGATTTAGCTTACTTGCCTATATTTGTATTTGTAATACATTGATTTATTAAATCAACAAAATTTTAAAATGAAGCTCGTTATTATTTTTTACCAATCAGCTCTAGTATAGCTTTAAAAAACGAAGAAGAAAACTGAAATCAAATCGGGCTTTAATAGTTGTGACCGTAAAAAAATATTAGATATGTATGATTACAGTATAACATAAGATTGTAACCCACAGTAAAAGTAAACCAGTTATGTCTGTTACTCCAAATGAATGAAAGAAGTCTGTTTATAGTTACAAATCGAAGCAAATAAACTCCAACTACGTGACAAACGAGACTCTCTCTGCTTTACCATTAATAGCTCTAAATCCATCGTCCAGCTTTTATCTGCTGGCAGCTAATGCCTGTCTTCTAAGAATGTAACCCACAGTAAAAGTAAACCAGTTATTTCTGTTACTACAAATGAATGAAAGAAGTCTGTTTATACTTATAAATCGAAGCAAATAAACTCCAACCATGTGACAAAGGAGACTCTCTCTGCTTTACCATTAATAGCTCTAAATCCATCATCCAGCTTTTATCTGATGGCAGCTAATGCCTGTCTTCTAAGAATGCAACCCACAGTAAAAGTAAACCAGTTATTTCTGTTACTCCAAATGAATGAAAGAAGTCTGTTTATAGTTACAAATCGAAGCAAATAAACTCCAACCACGCGACAAACGAGACTCTCTCTGCTTTTCCATTAATAGCTCTAAATCCATCATCCAGCTTTTATCTGATGGCAGCTAATGTCTGTCTTTTAAGAATGCAACCCACAGTAAAAGTAAACCAGTTATTTCTGTTACTCCAAATGAATGAAAGAAGTCTGTTTATAGTTACAAATCGAAGCAAATAAACTCCAACCACGCGACAAACGAGACTCTCTCTGCTTTTCCATTAATAGCTCTAAATCCATCGTCCAGCTTTTATCTGGTGGCAGCTAATGCCTGTCTTCCTCCCAAGAATTGATTGGCTCAGGGAAGATTGACGTTTCGAAATGGGCGTGTTATCGCTCTGGAACTTATGCCACATCGCTTAGAAGTTGGTAATCGGTTGGATTACAGACTGACAATTGCCTAATGCTGGCAGACATATACTGTATATAGGCAGGAAATCGAAGAACTAAAGAACTATTTTTGTTCCTATTAATAACAAAATGTTGTAAATAGTTGAGGAATCAAAAAAGTTCATATATATGTTGTTAAGCGATTAGGAAACTTTACTCGCGTGTCTCTTTTGTTTCTCGAAGTTTCTCGTAAGTTTTTAAGTCGAAGTAAGTTTTTCTGTAACTTCTGTTGTTACCCTTTATCCATAAAATAAGACATTAGTTATGTTTTAACATATGTAGTTACCGAGATATAGAGGATAGCGTCACCAATTCATGCGTATTTTTTCCCAACTTTGCGACTCAGTTTTTGCTGAGCTACAATTCCGATTTTCAGGGTTTTTTTACATTCTGTTGTTACCTTGTGTCTCTAAAATGAGACATTGGTTATGTTTTTAACATATATAGTCACCGAGATATAGAGGATCTCCCATACCAAGTTTTGTGGCGTTTTGGCGTGTGAATCAAATTCCTTCATAAAATCCCAATGGGAGGAATGTAGTCCTACGTTAAAACAGAATATTGAATAAATAAATTTTATAACTATTATAAATAATTTAAGCTGTTAAATTCATATTTTTACCATACTGTAGATTGGGACCACATTAAAACTCAGTGGACAACATTATGCTTATCATTTCAGTAATCAATTCTTCATGAAAGTATAAATTGTTGTGAAAGTTTGCAAACACGTATACAAACTTTTCCCTAAACACGTATTGAAACCGCTTTCATGTGTGAAATAAAATGTTTCAGAAAATGACTAGTAATAAACAATAGAAATTAATCTCGTGTTATGATATTTTAAATAAGAGAATGAATTGATGGAATAAACTGTCAAACGAAGTTTATCGTTTATTGCAGGGTTGCTACAGATTTGTCCATAAATTTGATGACAGTTTTTTTTTGTCATGGCGTGGCAAAAAGACAATACATTAACATCAGAGTTACAAAACATCTATGTGATTTATGTCCAGTATTGCAAAGTTCTTATCTGCCAAAAATAGTGCCTAAAAACGCCAAGCCAAGCATATCATTACAATAGCGTTGTCCCTAGAGCGGTTTACCTAGCGATGTTCCTCTGGTTCTCGTGATCATCCATAGTTACTCTACCCATCATGTCATAGAACCAGCATCAGCATTCTCCACTCAAGGAACTCATTATTTTAAGAACTTTCAAATCCTTCAAGTGTTCTATCGAGTTTTGGTTCCCCAAATTTGATCCTACTGTAATTCGGCATTCCTTCACCTCCATCTTTCCCCCTCATTTTAAGTATTTTCCCTCCACTAAGCAACAGTTGCAGCTTTTTCCCTTTCTTGTAGTCACTTGGTGAACTCGCTCTTCCTTCAACCTTGTGCGCTAAACTAGGTAAATCAGCGTGTTATTACTTCCTTTATTTAATGTTTGTCATATGATGTTTGCATTAGTGATAGTTATTTTTTGTTTTGTTTAGAGTAATGTGTGTTTGTGCAATGTTATTGTTTTTTCCTTAGCATCTACCCAAGAGTTTTATTGTATTCATAACCAGAGCTTGTTTCGCACTGTAACCATTCTTTGCATTTCTGAATAAATTCCCCGGAGTTGGAATGGTGCCCTATGTCTGGCCGCGGGAATTTACTGGATGGTGAGTTTGTGTTGCCAGCTTCTTAATATTTTCAAAATTTGGGCTCACCACCCCTTGCCCTTTTTCTCTTGCTCCCCTATTAGGCTTATCCCTGCCCTTTAGCTGGCAAAGTTATATCCCCACCCATTAGCTCTAAACACCGCTTTCTTCACCACTTTCGACTTTGGGATCTAAATTAAGTATTTTAAATAAATTACAGGCAAAGTTAGTTCCCCTCCCTCTCCATGTCTTCTGAACCCACAGTCAAAGGGAGAGGTCTCGTTTAGAAGGTTCAGCCCCTGCTGGGCAGCGAGCTTGGCCTGGTTGCTAATCCTACCCATACAAACCGGTAAGTCTGCCCTTCAGTCAGATAGGCGCGGATGTGTGCGGCTGGTGTTTCCGTATATACGTGAGCACGAAAACTCAAAAGCTCAAAAAGCTACTTATGTGAAATTTCTCATGTTGGCTTTAGATCAAAATTATAGATAAATTATAGAAAACACAAAATGAGCCGTATTGTTTAAGGTATCCGACTGTGTTCGGAGACATTTTTTTGAAAAATAACTTATATATATTTTTAATGTTATTTTTTAGCTGCATATGTTTTAAAACTATGAAAATATTGTAAAATTGAGCTTTCAAACTAATATTTTTTTTAAAAAAACTGAAAAATTTGAAGAAAAATGACTAAAATATTTGCCTTACGTTAACAGCCGTAGACAAAATCATATTCAAACTATACATAAATCCTTGTAGGAGTACATTTTTATGACTGTTATCTGTGTTATGCTCTAAAATCTTACTAGTACTTCAAAATATTTTTAAGATATAGCTGAACATAGTTACTAAACTGGTAATTTTTCATAAAAAATGCTTTTCGTTTATATTTAAACACTTAAAAATATTACTTGATTTTAAAATTGACCTTAGTTTTTAGAGGAAAACAACAAACATATTACAGAAAACAATCTCAGAAAATTTCATATCAATACTTGAATAAGGTTTTGAGAAATCATTGTTACGGTCGACAGTTTTCCTCAAAAATATCATTTCTCAGAAAACGCCTTTGAAGTTGTCATGCAACTTAAAATAATGCTTACAGTTCGGTAATGAAACAACTGTAACTCCATTTGCAATTCACGTAGAGTAAAAAGTGAGACAGTTTTAAAAGCTGATTAACCAGGCTACAAAATTAAATCATAAAATATTTTTTGATAATTTCATCAAAAACGACGACTTTAAAGCAGTCGGATACCTTAAGTATACAAGAGTTACGAAGGGTAAACAATTCATCTGGTTTATTTATTTACATTTTTCGAAATGCACGCTATAAGTTGTCTGCTTAATTCGTCTGTAATCTATGAAAAGATCCTAAACCTCATTCTTTTACCCACGGAAGAAATCGTCATAAAAAGTTATGCTAGAGCTCAATTCAGCTTATGATAGTTAGATGACAAAGTTCTGGTTTCATAGAATAGAAACATATTTTGGTAATAGAAACATATTTTGTAATCATTCTGCTTCAGAGCAACACGTACAGCATACAAATATGTTAATTCCTCTCGATCTTCTTCGACTGATGTGGAATCAGTAGACAAAAAAATTGATAATTTAGCCTTATCCAACAATTTTAGATATTCTGAATGAATAGTATTGAAACGATTTCTACTTCATCAATATCTTCAGCCCATATGTCTTCTAAAATCAAAGCTCTCTCTTAGCCTGGTAAATAATCAATGCAAATAAGAAAACGTTGCTTTTTTGTTCCATACATCGCCGTTATAAATTGCTGAAATTAATATATACTGTTGCTCTCAAAATTTAGTATATGCTACTATTTATCTTCATTAAATATGAAAACATGTTATAATAAATTCACTTGTGATCCTAAGAGATGAAAGAGTAATAAAAAAACACATTAAGAATCATATAAAACGTATAAACAAGAACAACGGATTGAAAATATTTTTATTAACCTAAACTTTATGTCAAAGTTACAAATTTCTTAGTCGCAAAATTGAGTATACAGTTAGCATAACTTGTTAACAAAAAGAAAAATTACATGAACTAATATTTTGTTTCATAACCTTTTGCTTCCAAAACAGTTTCTAAACTGCAAGGTATTGAGTTAACGAGAGTTTGCGTTTCCTGAGGGGCTATTGTGTTTCCCAATTTTCTTGTAGCACAGTTTTTAAGTGTTCTTTATCCCTAACTTGTGTTTCCTGAGCAGATATTTCCATAGACCGCAAATTTCCAATAACATTGAAGTCTGGGGACTGAGGTGGAATATGCAGTCGCATTTTTATTGTATAATAACCGTAGCTTTACGATTTCGGTAGTAGTTTGTGGCCGTTGTCTAGAAAAATAGAATTTGATCCTATACTCATTTTCCGTGCACTTTGTTTTAAATTTTTATTCTATATATCCAAATATTTCATTTTATTCATTATGCCATACACCCAAACCAAACCCCCCCCCCCTCTTCATTTGCAGACTTGGAACCCCATATAAGGACTGAGCTGCCCTCACATTTGAGTGTAGGAATTGTGTTTGGAGCAATGGTATTTGGGGTTTCCGCCATTTATAACTTCCACCATCACTTCAAAAAATTTACGTTTGTCTCTGAATTTAAAGTTATTCCAAAAATCTTCAGGCTCTGGTATATACTTTGCAGCAAAAGGAATTCTTTTACACTGTAAAAAAAATCCCGTAAAATTTACGGTTTTAAACTGGCAGCTGGGTTGGTTGTGCAAAACCGCAAAAGTTACGAAGTAAATCCGTAGTCACAACGGTTTTTTACCGTATGAGATCAAGTTTTCTCCGTAAAAATTAAGTCATCGACTGAGTTGAGTTGTTTTTCTCCTTCTGTTCGACTTGAGTTGAAATGTGCTGATGTGTATTATCAATTAGGAATATTAATTAATCAAGGCTTAATTATTAATTTCAATTAGTTTAATTAATAAATTTTTAATCGAACTTACTTGAAAGATTTCGATGCAAGATGGTGACAAAACTTCTAACTCCTCTGAGCCGGGGATCGAAACCGCGTTCTTAGAAATAAAGGGCAGTCGCTCTAAACACTAGACCACCGGAGACTTCATAAAATGAGGTAAAAATAATCTATTTGAGTTTTAAAGTCACTATAATTCTAGTGGCGCCACCTGGTAGTGTAAAAATCAACTATTGCCAGAACACGTGTTTTAAGGTTAGCTTTCATGAGTGACAACAGGTTACTGCAACATGTGTAAACAACAGCGGAGATGGAATCCTATTAAAAACATGAAATGAATGTAATAAAATTACATTTAAGAAAAGGAAAAGATATCGTACGGAAAGCTATACCGTATGACGAAAAATAGAATTTGAACTGACAGTTTTAAACCGTTTATGGCTGGAGCGTAAAACGGTGAAAAACCGTTTTGTTAACAAAACAGCTTTAAACCGTCAAATATACGGAAAAAGTCCGGGAAAAAAACGGATATTTTTTACAGTGTATCACAATTGGACTTGACTGGAATTTTGACTTAGGAAATGAAATTTCGTTTAATGCCTTCAATTCCATTAAAATTGGTTTTCCTGAGAACTCTTCTAATAGTTTCTGCTGATACACTCCTGTCTATTACTGTAGACGTCGATGTAATAATTACTGCAGTACTCAAATTAAAATTTTTTCGTATTTGTCCAAAACAATTTCTCTTATTCTCCGAATTGAGAATTCCTTTTCTGTCTCTACCAGGCATGTTTGTTATTAGCCCAGACTATTTATACTTTTGGTTGATTTTGTTTGACGTGAAAAAGTCTTTCCGCTCGTTACAGTGATATTCGGTCGAACTTTCGTGTGTGACAAAATACAGTCAAATTTGAATCGCTAATAACTACGAGACTAATAATGCGAAAAGAATGGTTGACCCCACAACGGATAGATCATATCTGTAAGAGTTTGTCACAGAGTATTTGTTGTGCCTTTGACGACATCGTACCAGTGTAGGCGCATGCGCGTGATTGTTATGAATTAGCTTTATGTAAGGATATAAGTAAGAGTAGCGTGGAAACGCGTTTCGCTAAGAGGTTGATTCTGGTGTCATTTTAAAGAGCTTGAGGAGTATTACTAGAACCCAAAGTGAGACAATAAAAATATTTATCAGAATATAAATAAAAATTGGTATTAAATTGAAAATTTTCAACTTCGTATGGTTTCTGATTATAACATGCAGAGTTTTCTTTCGAATTGTACGAAACTTACAGAATACTTGACAATGCGTAAATGATACATTGCATTAAAATTGGAATTCAAAACTTTGAATGTTACGGGAAATATGAGCATTTGTAGTAAATAATGTTTTACTGCGCATATGCGAAATGTAGTTCTATATACTGTTAACAGGTGGCGCCATCAAAAGCTACACTAAATAAAACATAAGAAAGGCGCCGTTCGGGTCAGAGCCGTAGATTCTTTGTGAAAACGTCGGGATAAAACAATAAAACAAGTGTTTCGTATTAATATGCAATTTAATTATCAATCTCTTTAATAAAATATTTACACAGAGTAGTATAATGATTACAGAATAGATAAATCACAAGCTACCACAGATCCTTGCTACATGCGATAAACTTGTGATTTATTTGTTCTCTAACCATTATACTACTCTGTGTAAATATTGTATTAAAGAGATTGTTAATTAAATTACATATTAATACGAAACTCTTGTTTTATGATTTTATCCCTACGTTTTCACAAAAAATCTGCGGCGCGGACCCGAACTGTGCCTTTCTTAAGTTTTATGCATTCGTGACTAATCCAAACATTATTTGCAATTTCACATCGAGATTTGCCTTATTCAGACATTCGAATAACAAGTTCCAGGGTATCAGCACTTGTTTCTGTTCTATACTTAACTTTGAGATATTTTAAATATAGTACTCATGGATATCAATTACTGGTGCATTTCAGCATCATGTCTATTACACTGGGTTACTGAACTGGTGGCCAAATTCAATTTTTATGAAGTGTATACTCAATTTAGTGATTCTAAAATTTGGAACTTCATCATAAAAATGTAGCTTCCTTACTTCATTTCCTCATTTTTGTTTCCTTGCTTAATACATTCTTTTGTGAGCATTTTAAGATTCCTGTAATCATTAAAATTAAATGGATATTTTAAGTTGCTATTTTAAGTTGCTTTTAATGAAGAACATGAGTGGTTTATACTCAATTTTGGGGGCCACTGTATATTCCGTTCTTGTAGCTGTGATTATGTAAGTTATTCTCAACAGCTGCCCTGTTTAGTTATGTTACTACATCATGGAAGGTATGCAATTCGATTTCTCAGGTCCTTTTATTCTTTGTGGTAACTAGAATATCATAACTTGTCAATGACAAAAATAACTATTTTGTGCCATATTTTTTCAAAAACATTTGAAGACTGGTATATTTATTAGACTAAATGCATACGGCTTCATAATGATTTATTGGATGAAATCATGTTAACTTGAGCTCTACAAAGAATTTTTCAGTAAAAGCAGAAGGACTTCCTATTATTCTTTGCTGGTTCACTAGCTCATTTTTAAGTTGTGAAGTAAAAACAACCAGCAACAGTGAAAAGGAAATTCCAATGTTAAATACACTTGATTTGAGCTGAGCATCATTTTCCAGATTTGCATTGTTTACTGCTTCAGATTATTGTTATGTTTTAAAACAGTATATTAATAAATAATTAATCATGCTTAATTGTCTAGATGGCAGAATACATCACAAAACAGCAGAAGTGACTTTTGATGGAAAAATATATATATAAAAAATTCTTTGATTATCTGTAGAACTAAACAAATACATCAAACTTTTGGTAAATCAATGTTTGAACATGCTGCGATATGCTGAGTTTAACATGAACTTATAGTACGGATTGGAAACTATGTTCTAAAACTATCCGGAATATATTATTGGTGCCCACTATTCATAAGATGACAGCTTGTCTTCGATGGGAACGCTAATTTCACGAAATGTGTCTGAACAAATCTATAAATTTGCGAGAATTCCATATTTAAAAATTTGTTGCAGATGTAGAAACATTTATTTGAACTGAATCTCCGATAACAGTAATTACATCACTCGCTATGACACTAAGGTAATGCATTCTCAGAGGCATACGCCAGACTTAATTACTACCATAACAGATTAATGTAATTCCTCCATTAAGATCGGCAAAGGAATAACATTCAGACTCCATAATGACCATTTCTATCAACGGAAGATAATATTTCTTAACCAATCTTCAGATTTCCAGCAAACGAGGACTTCTCATTCTCATCATCATCCTTCCACATCAAAAACCCTTTCTCTAAGCTGCTCATTACATTCATCTTCATTATCCAATCCAATCATTTCGATGGAATTAATGCAAGTTAGCATAATTCCCGCCAAAATCAACTATAGCCATTTTCCACCTGCGAAATTCCTGTAATGAGATGCTATAGGAACTGCCAGCCCTAACAACGAAATAATAATAATCCAGATCAATCAACTTCCCGGCCATCTTCTTTTCACTTTGATAACTTCGAAATAAGCCTTTTGCGGTCCTTCCCCCATCTTTTGATAACCTAACACCATTAAACTGTGATTACCTATTACTGGAGGAACCGCAGAACGCTCGATAACTTGGGCCACATAAAATATTCAGAAATAGACGCATTAAAGCATTAAAGCCGTCCCAACTTCTCTCAGCGTTCATAAATAAACGGTGGAATCTTTGATACCTAGCGGAGGCCTTCGCGTGATTCGGCAGTATAATGGCGCAGGGTTTGGGAAAGGTCTGCTGCAGTAGTTTCTGCTGTAAATGATGGGAGATTTTAAGGTTTGGATGCGAATACTTTCAGTGAGATGCTCTATTA
>BGPR01016224.1:5183-34978 GCA_013235015.1 Araneus ventricosus
AAAGAAAATTTGACCAATGGATGTGATAGCTTCGACGAAATCTGTCAGATTTACGGAGAATTAGGCATGTGGTTACAAATCAAAGCAACTCTTCTCATCCATTAATGAGCTAGAATGATCCTATCTCGCCGAAAATAAATGGTTTGCGTATAATGGAGCGAAGATGCTCAGCGCTGAATTAACAATTATTATCAATTAAACTGGGACGTGATCAATCACCTCTACAAGAGACAAAATGAAATTTTTGTATTATTACATTTATATTATTATAAAGATTCTTCTTTCCAAGAGCTGCTTACAACCTGTTTATCCGATTTTATGAATCTAATTTTCCGAAGTGTGTAAAGGAGAAACTGACCATAGGATGTGATATCTTCGACGAAATCTGTCAGATTTACGGAGGATACTCTGTTCTGAATTAGCTAGTTGTATGAATTAAACTGGGACGTGATCAATCTCCTCTACCAGAGGCAAAATAAAAATAGGCCGAAACTAAAATAGGCCAAAAATGCATGTTTTGCGTATAATGAAGCGAATTTTCTCTATATAAATTTCTATAACAAGAAGTTATAAAAAATTATCTGACTTTCTTAAAGATATGTTTGAATAGAGATGTATTGAAAAAATTTTTTTCGAAAGGCAGAAAATTTTGTATTCGGAAGGAACACAACCTATTCTTCGACATGCTGAAAAGCATGTCGTATTTTTTTTTTTTTTTTTTTTTTTTTTTTATATCAGCTTCACGATTCAAGAAGTTTTCCCGTTGTTCCCATCTCTCTTTCAGATTTTTTTAAACATGAAAATTGCAAGAATTATTCACCGATTGTGTTTCCCTTTAAGCACATTCTATAAAAAAAAAAAACTGCTGTTTACTGCAGGAGACGGCGATGAAGATATGGATAATTCAGTCACAGCGATAATTACTTTGGCTTCATATAAAAAGTTGTAGCCACAATTAACATCATTACCAATAGTTTAAATGCCATTGTTTCGTGTGTTCAGACGTAAACTTTACGGTTTCTATGGTAGACATAATTTGTCATGCCTAATGGAAATGCTAGTGTCATAGGCTTAAATTTTCTTATTTGCATCAAAAGAAAATCAACTTTGCTTTAACTGCGAGAAAAACTAATGTTGACGTATTTCATACGATTCTGATACATCAGTTAAGATCTCAGATAATGTGAGTGTCCTGAGTGTGTAGGAAATAGAGAACATACTTAAAAGTATTCTGTATGTACGGAATGCTCTTTGTTCAGCATATAGAAACCCCTTTTTCGGAATATATCAAAGTGTATAATATATTACAAATATATATTACAAATCACCGCTAACATTCGTCTACACACGCTTAATTTTCGTGATATAATCTTTGATATTTTCTGCAAGTCATTTCCATATCTTCTAGTTTTAGGCAGCTAAAATGAATCATAAATTGTAATATTTTTTGTTAAAAGTGAGGGGCGACCACCCACCTCAATCGCAGCCACTGAGATGCAGGTCTGAATTTTGGTCTGGTGTTTCTAGAAGAAAGCCAACACTTAATTGGAAACATTATTGGAAAAACTACGAATCAGCGTCTTATGTGGACAAAGTACATATAAAGCTTTTAATTAGAAATAAATTTTAATTTTACTTTCAAAGTTGGCATTTCCCTTTACCGCGCTATTTACGCATATATTTTATTGGATTACCCAAATTGCATCTGCGGCCTCGTGGGTGATGCAAATAATTTCACTTTTGACTGCCCTCTCACTGAAGACTACCATCTGAAAAGGCCGGCAGCTGCTCACAAACCAACAGGGCTTAAGAGGTTTGGAACAAGAAACCATTTCGAAATCAGCCGCAAGGAAACTAATGGATGCTTTCAGCAAAAATGAATGAGTTAGTGTTACCTTTTATTCCAAATTTTCTCAAAAGTCTCCGAGTTTTTAAAATTTTTAAAAGTTTTAAGTTATATACTTTTAAGCATTTTATCACTTTAATCATTGTTAAACGTCATTTTTTTTTCACTTATATACTTTAAAAAATCTTTGTATAAAAATTACATTTGACATTGGGGCGCAGGTCTCTGGGGGTCACATTTTCAATCGCTAGTTTTTACTGCTTTCCTCGTCAAGTTTATTTTTTTAATATTTTTACCATATTGCCAACTTCAAAATAGAATGTTTATAATTATTTTATCTCAGGAACCCCCGTAATAGCCTAATGCAATCATATTAGTATCAATATCAACTATTTTGATGTGAAAAGGATGATGGTCCTTAGTATATACAGAGTTTTTTTAGAAAGTGATTTTCAATTGAATGAGATGGTATTGGATGCTTTTTCGGTGATTTTTTTAGTTCGTGTTTGGATTTAATTTTATAGTTTGTTTAATTTTTAATGTATGCAAAGCGCAATGACCACAGCTCTAGCTAGGAAGAGGTATGTTCTCAGATTACTAGAGATAGGGTCCCAAAAGCGCCGAATCTTAAACCTAGAAATCCGGACCTACTCTACTGCTGCCTCGCTTGGTATGGAGCAATATGGTTCTTAAAAATTCCTGGATATTTGGTGTACTATGCTTTAGGGCTATTGGACTTCTATATGTTGTTCAAAAAACTCGACTTTTTGAATTTCTGTGTTTCGGTGCCTAAAATGTTTTCTCTATGTATCTTACTAAAAATTCCTAAGTATTAAGCAAAAAGTTTCAAATAGGGATAGCATAGAAAAATTGTGTATTCCCAGGAAAGATAATCTATTCTACGATATGCTGAAGAGCTCGATTTGTTTTTTAATTTGTTGGTGAATCAAGAAATTTTTATGTTCGACCTGTCTCTCAACCAGATATTTCCAACAATAAAAATAGCAAGGATTCTTCATCGAATCTGTGAAATTATCTAATGAGAAATTATTGGCAGTAAGGCAAAATTTGATCACCACCACTTAACTTTGTGACTTTATATGGCAAGTCACGGTGCCTAAAATGGTGTCTCTATTTAGCTCACAAAACAGTTATTGTATTTTAATAGATAATTATAAAATATTGATAAGAACGAAGCCGCCAGCTTTGTAAGATGCATTTCGGTACAGCAGAAATCAGATTGAGTCCTGGATTTATCTATCTTCGAGTTTTTTCTATGTAAAAGGTATATAAAAAGAAGTTAAATAAAAAATTCTCCCAACTTTTTAAAGAAAGTTTTCAACAGTGAAGAAGAATGAGAAGAATGAAGTGATAATAACATGCTGAATGAAGATCTCGATTTTGTGGATTTTCATGATGATTCAAGAATTTTCACATTGGTCCCAATCACTTTTCCAGATTTTTGCAACTATAAAAAATTGAAGCATTCTTCATCCAATCTGTGAAATAATCTGGTAAGGAATCATTGACAGAAAGCCAAAATCTGATAACCACCACTTAACTTTGTGACTTCATATGCCTCGGTGCCTAAAATGGTGACTCTACTTAGTTTAATAAACAGTATTTTATTCGCAAATTTTCAAATATGAATAAGAAGATGCCTCTAGCTTTGTAAGATGCAATTCTGTACTGTAAATATCTGTTTGTTCTCTGGATTTATCTATCCTCGAGTTTTCTCTATATAAATTTATATAACAAGAAGTTAAAAAAAATTCCCAAATTTTTAAACATATTTTTCAACAACGAAGAATTGAGGGAATTTCTGGCGACAAATAGGAAAATTGGACATTCGTAACAAAGACAAAATATTCTACAATATGCTAAAGAGCTGGATTTTGCTCATTTTCTTGATGAATCAAGAAGATTTCACATTAATCCCATCTCTCTTCAAGATTTTTGCTCCAATAAAAATTGCAAGAATTCTTCATCCAATCTTTGAAATTTTTGATAAGAAATTATTGAAATTAAGTCAAAATTTGTAAACTGTCACTTAACTTTGTGACTTCTTATATCTCGGTACATAAAACGGTGTCTCTACTTAGATTATTGAACAGTTCTTAGTATTTAATCGCAAATTTTCAAATATGGATGAAGATAATGTCTCCGGGTTTTTCAGATGCAGTTTTGAACAGCAAAAATCAGTTTGTGTCCTGGATTTATCTATCATCCAGTTCTCTATATAAAAATTCTATAACACGAAGGTGAAAAAATTATCCGAACTTTTTAAAGATACTTATCAATAGTAAAGAAGAATTGAGAAAATTTCGGGCGAAAGACAGAAAATTTGTGTATTTTCAAGAAAGGGAACCTAATCTACGATATGCTGAAGAGCTCGATTTTTTATTTTCTTGATGATCAAGAAGTTTTCATGTTCGACCCATCGTTCAACCATATATTTGCAACAACAAAAAAATTGTAAGAATTCTTCGTCGAATCTGTCAAATTATCCGATAAGAAATTATTGCCAGTACACCAAAATGTGATAACCACCACTTAACTTTGTGACTTCATATGCCTCGTTGCCTAAAAAGGTGTCTGTACTTAGCTTACAAATCAGTTTTTAGTATTTTTATCGCAAATTTTCAAATTTGGATAAGAAAGCTTCCGTCAGCTTCGTAAGATACAATTCTGCACAACGAAGATCAGTTTGTTCCCTGAATATATCTATCCTCAAGTTTTATCTATATAAGACGTATACAACAAGAAATTAAATAAAATATTCTCCAAAACTTTTTAAGACATTTTTCAACTGTGAAGGATAATTGATAAAATTTCTGGCGAAAGACAGAAAAATTGTGCATTCGCAAGAAAGAGATCACATTCTACGATATGCTGAAGACATGGAATTTTTTGATTATCTTGATGACTCAATAAGTGTTCCCGTTGGTCTCATCTTTCTTCAAGATTTTTGCATCGATAAAAATTGAGAGTTCTTCATCGAATCTGTGAAATGATCTAATGCGAAATTATTCATAGTAATCTAAAATTTGATAACCGCCACTTAACTTTGTGACATTTTATGTAAGAGTGCTCAAAACGGTGTCTCTATTTACCTTAATAAACAATTATTTGTATTTTATTTGGAAATTTTGAAATATGAATAAGAACGATTTGGCCAGTTTTTTAAGATGCAGTTCTGTACAGCAGAAATCAATTTGTGCACTGGATTTATCTACCCTCGACTTTTCTCTATGTAAAACGTATATAACAAGAAGTTAAAGAAAATATTCCAGACATTTTTCAACAGTGAAGAAGAATTAAGAAAATTTCTGGCGAAAGATAGAAAAATTGTGTATTCGCAACAAAATATTCTACATACAACATGCTGAAGAGGTAGATTTTGTTGATGTTCTTGATGACTCAAGAAGTTTTCAAAATGGTCCCATCTGTCTTCCAGATTTTTGCACCAACAAAAATTGCAAATTGATTGCTTGCGAAACTGAAAAGAAATATACCGAAGACGACTAAAGTTCCAGTGAAAGCACCAGTATAGGCCCTTTGCCAGAGCAAAACGCGAAATTTCCCGAATTATAAAAAAATAACAAACTGCTAAACGGAATCATAAAGCAGAGAAAAGGACAAACGATGTCAACGACAAAGGGACGAATGCCATGTTAAGAATTTGAGAAGTATGTTGGTTTTGTAAGACACTTGTTGAAGGCTTGTCAAACTGAAAAGAAACATACCGAAGACGACGAAGTTTCGGGTGAAAGCACAAATATGGGTTCTTTTCAAGAGCAAACCACGAAATTTGCCAATTTACAAAAAAATAAAGCAAAGAGAAATGGTGAACGTCTTGTTAAGAATCTGGGACGTATGCTGATTTTGAATTACATTTGATGACTGCTTGTCAAACAAAAAAGAAACATACCGAAGACGAAGAAAAATCGTGTGAAAGCGCAAGTATAGACTCCTTCACACAGCAAGACGCGAAATTTGCAAAATTACAAAAAAATAGCAAACTCAATGCAATATGTTCTTTCTTTGAAATGTTGGTATTATAAAGGAAAAGCTTCACAAGAAAAAGAATGTCACGAAATCTAGAAATTGGCAATATGTTCTTTCTTTGAAATGTCGTCAGTTTTCGTAAGAAATTTCTTCAAAAACTCATGGCAACGGCGTTGTTGCTTTTCAGTTAACGTTGACAGGCGGCTTGATGGAAAACGGAAGGTAAGCTGTTATATTGTGAGCTATAAGTGATGGGTTTTCCCCCTTCTTCGTTTCCTTGGTGCAAGACTGTCGCATCCACAAGTGCCTACGGAGTTAAGGGTGACTTTCTCCCTCATTACGAGCGAAGGAGAGTATAAGGTCACTCAAAAATAAAGCCTGGCAACAAGTGTAACCAATCAGGCGTTTTTTCTATGACGCAAGGCCAGGATGTAGAGAGGGGTCAGAAGCCTTCACTCGAAGAAAATATTTTTTTTTCTTCGAGACGCGCTGCTGGATGATATTGAAGAAAGAAAAAATGGTGCCCATACCTCGTTCCGGTGGAGACTGTTCGAATTGCTTTACTTTTGATCAGTCTTTGCACGAAAATGCTCATTCGTGTAATGTCCCCCGTATATATATATATATATATATATAAATTTATATATGTATATATATATATATTATTGGATCCAATTCTTCCAACTTTTGATAAAAAAATAAGGAAACTTGGAAGAGAATTTTTAAAAAATCTCTCGGACTTTTGAGTTCCCAAGTTAATTCAATATGTGTTATTCCTACATTATGTTCGCAAATCTTGATCAACATTGTTTTAAAAAAGGGGGCCCCTGATAATCTGTAATCTATATATATATTGTTACAAACATGGAAAGTCGCTTCCCAACAATGCAAGTCTTATGGTTGGGAAGAGAGTTTTACAAGGTTAAGCATGGAGTGACCTCAGCGACTCTTATGGCACCCAAGACCTTGGAGACCATTTTGGCGATTTGGAGACAAATAGATGATACCCGAAAATGCAACCCTTTTCTCGATATTTCTACTAGGAAAGGGAATACACGAGAAAACACCATGTGACGTAACGGCCTGTCGGAGAGAATATTTAAGGACGGCACCTAGTTCAGAAGAGCGTCCTGGATCGACTGGTATCGCCTTGGAGCACGAATGCCTTTGGAGTTCTACCCGCAGTGCGAGCTGGTGAGCTGAGCGCTATTGAAGGTGCAGTTATGGTCTACTTGGTTGGTTGGGGTTTAATGGCGCAAGAGCCATTTTTGGCTAAACTGCGCCAAACGTATGGTAGATAAACAGGATCACGGTGACAAAATATATGGTGTTATATTAAAAGAGGTGGATAAAATTCTAAAAAAATTTGAAATTTATAGTTGCATATGAAAAGATAAAATCATGTTGCCAAAAATGGATAGATGAACGTTGGAAAGAGATAAAAAATGCAAGTTTTAAAATATATCAGATGTAAAATATGTCTAAAATATCACATGGTGGGCAAAGACCAAATAAAATTCCAAGGACGAAATATATATAGAGAAAATGTTTAAAAAATTAAAAGAACTAAACAAGTTAGTTGAAAGAAAACAATGTAGCGTAGATCGTTTGTTTTTAAAATATATTTTTTTAAAAGTAAAAAACAGAAGCAATAATGCTACCTGTTTTTATATTTGTCTCCTTTTTCAGGTTTGGAAGAGGGTGGAGGACTGATAACTGCCGGTGAGTCTTCTAAGTCCTCTGACATGTTATATTCTAAGGCATCCTCGTCTGATGCAAAGGAGGAGCTCATCTCGGCGTCTGCATCAGATTCCCGAGATTGTAGAAGTATTTTCTCCAACGGAGGGAGAACAGCCATTGGTAAAAGTTCAATGTCAACAGAAGTAGATGTGGTGGTTGGAAGTGGTTTCAATGTAGATTGACGGGTAGATATGTTATCTTTTGTTGGAATAGGGTTAGTTATTTCACGGCGAGAGGTAGTGTAAAATTTTGCGATCTTTTCTGCTTTGGTGATGCTATGGTTTGTTTTAGTTGGAGAATCCTTTTTCAGCTTTTTTCTATTTCTAACAACTTTAAAATCAGTGAAGTCAGGCGAAGCCAACGCTTCTTCACTGACCGGAACAACAGATGGAGAGGATGGAATTGGCAAGTCGGTTATTGGAGGAGACGCTTTTGCAGTAGAATCAGATGGTTTAGTACAAGTAACAGCAGAGGCATCCGAATTTTGTTGGACGGATGGTGCGGAAATTGATTTTTTTGCTACAGAAACTTAACTATTTCCGGGTGTGGGAGTCTGCGAATTTACAAGTTTCCTTGCTTCTGGATAAGATATCTGCTTTTTTTATTTTTGTGGATATAATTTCTTTCTCCCGTTTCCAGGCAATACAGTTTCGAGAAAAAGAAGTGTGCTCCCCCTTACAGTTAACACACTTCTCTGTGCGGGTGCAATCGGTACTTTCATGTCCGACTTCTCCACAACGGGCGCAGGTGAGTGTCCCGCGGCAAGAAGTTTTCGAATGTCCGAAACGTTGGCACTTGAAACAGCGGAGTGGGTTTGGTATATATGTCCTGACAGAAAGGCGCATATATCCGGCCTTAATATTTTCAGGTAATTTGGCGGAGTCAAAAGTGAGTATTAGGTGCTTAGTATTTAGGAGCTGGCCATCCCTCCGTATTGATATACGCCGTACATGGCTCACCCCCTGACCTTGCAATTCTTTAAGGATTTCCTCTGTTGGAACATTGAGCAATTCTCCGCAGGTGATAACTCCCTTGGAGGAATTCAAAGTTGCATGTGGAGAGACAGTTATGGGAATATTGGAAAATTTTTTTAGTTTGACTATTTGTTCAGATTGTTTCCTAGACTGAACTTCGACCAGCAAGTCGCCGGATCGAAGCTTTTTTGTAGATTTGACATCACCGATACTACTAGTTATGGCTTTTTCTACCAGAAATGGAGACACGGAATGAAATGATTCATCACTAGTTGATATTCGTTTGACCAGAAAAAAAGTAGGAAAATTTGTAAAAGTGGAAGAAGATGATGCATTTTGTTGCCCACTGAAGGGACCAGGTTTTTTTTTGCCCATACGACAATGGTGGAAATTCAGGCCCGACGGCACCGCCCACCATGGAGCCCAACAAGGGAAGGCAGCCACCGGCTCTGGAGATTTCCAGCCTCGGCGCTTACCTTGGTGCTAGCCGGAACCTATACGCTCAGAGTCACCCCCGGGGACAGTGACCACCCTTAACGCCAAGCCCAAGGAGTGACCCCTTCGCTTGATCCCCTTGAGCAGACCAGCCAAGTGGCTGGAATACCGGCCGATTGATACACCGGGGACCGAAATGTACCTCCCGTCTAATGGGTCGCCACGCACGGCCAACACGTGGGGGTATGTTGCTGTCCATGAGAAGCTGGAAGCAAACAGAGCGGCAACAGCTTCTCATGGAGAGCTCCCTCGCCTACCCTCGAGGGAAAGAAAAAAAGCAATAAACTGAAGGGGAGGAAAAAACGGAAGGAGACCAGACACTAGGGTACCTCGGGGTCGTGAAGCCCGTCACACCTAAAGAAGATGTGCCCCTGAGGGGAGTTATGGTCTACTAGTTATTACTTATTTGCTGAATGTTTGTGTTGTTAGATAACAAAGTGCTGAACTGTTATTACCAGCGAATTGTTGTCTGTTTACATTGGTAATCAGGGCAAGAACTATTGTTTCCTGTACCTGTGCTACGTGTTTTCCTGCATATTTGTAAATAAATCTTCATTCTCCATTATCCTGCGTGTTGGACTGTTTACAACATACAAAACAGAGAGACCTTTTGATACACTGGTGCCAGAAGCGGGATAGTGTGTATGGTGAATACGAGATCTCAGACGAAGATGGCTGACATCTACTTGCTCTCTTAGCCGAGATAAAGAAATTTATGGAGAAGGGACAAGAGTTTGAGTTTGGTTTTGTGGCGCAAGAGCCAGAGAAGGGACAAGAAGAAATGAAGAATCAAATCCAAGGTGTAAAAGGAAAGATTGAGGAAGTAAGTAACGAAGTTCAGAGGAAGATCGAGGAAATAGAGGGTAAAGTTCAAAGGAAGATCGAGGAAGTGGAAGACAAAGTACAAGTAAAGATGGAGGAAGTCGAAGAAAAATTCGAGGACAGACCAATCAATTACCCGGCAAATCCAGACCTCACGTATTCCAGACCAACGGTAAAATCCCTGACATTCGACGGACAAAAATCTTGCCCTGTTTTCAAAACTCAGTTTGACGTCGTGAGTTCTGCGAACGGATGGAATAATTTCGAGAAAGCCAGTCAACTTGTTACCTCTCTCCGGGGATCAGCGGCGGAGGTTCTTCAAGGAATACCTTCTGATAAGTTGACGGACCTTACGACCATCGAGAATGCTCTAGAAGCCCGATTCGGAGATAGTCACCTTACCCAATTTTATAGGACTGAATTGAAGACGAGACGACAGAAGCCAGGGGAAAGCCTGCGGGCATTAGCCGCCGATGTGGAGAGAGTAATGAGCCTGGCCTACTCCGAATGCCCTCAGGATATCCGAGACAGTCTAGCAGCACAGTACTTTGTCGAAGCTATCAGAGATGAAGACACTCGGCATCCAACAAGGTTGATGGATGCCAAAAGGCTTGAAATCAGATTTGGCATATAGCATGAAGTATGAGGCTGCGAAAACTGTTTCCAAAACATCCCGAAATGTAAGATCGATTGAGATAGCAGATGGTACTGGGAAAGAAAAAGATGAAAAATTCGACACTTTACTGAAAACTTTGGAAAAATTATTAAACAGTCATGTGTGTTGCTGGAAAGAAGAACACTCCTCGACGAAATCCGCACGTGACTTGCTGGAAATGTAACAAAAAGGGGTACGTACAGAGGGACTGCCAGACAATTTCTCCCAACCATTAAAACTAATGCACGGCCGTTTTGCGAGGCGAAGGCTGCCTTTTCTCTATAAAGCCCCTGAGGAAGGACTAAAAGTTTCCGCACTATGCGGAGGAAGAAATGGACTCTACTTGGAAGGATCTATTTGCGGTATCCCTTGTTTGATGCTGGTGGACACCGGTGCCAATGTCACTCTCGTAAGAATAGACTTGGCCCAGAACTTGAAGGAGAATTTTATTTGCACGGCTCCTAACATTTCTTTAAAGTCCTCTACTGGTGAAAAGGCGGAGATACACGGGAAACTGGACGCAGCAATTGAATGTGGATGCAGAAAATTCCGACACAGAATCTATGTAGCTGACATCACCGATCCCTGTATTCTCGGCCGGGATTTTCTACAAAAATTTAACTTCACGGTAGACCTGGAAAAGAACGATATTCGGACAGGAGGAGAGGAAATTCCTTTGTTTTCAGCCAGTGCGGAGCATTCAAAGTTATGCTCTGTATTGGCTAAAGAGAAAACTATTATACCAGCAAAATTGTCATTGAGTGGGATATGTCCTTTCTTTGAAATGTTGGGTTTCCTTTTTAAAAAGGAAAAAATTATCCAGAGAAAAAACAGACTTTCACGAGATCTAAAAGTTACAAGTTTTGATCACTGGAGGATTAATGAACGGGGAGAATGGTTACTCAGTGTAATATACTATCTCTTTGAAATGCCGTCAGTTTTCATAGGAAGTTCAGTTGCGTTCAGTAAGGCATGACAACAGTTCCATTACATTTAAGTTACTGCTACCTTTCTATATGATAGAAAAAAGAATTCGCTTTCCTTTTTATATGGGAAGTCGAAACTCAGGTTAGAATGAAAGTAAACTAATTCAAAGAACACAACGTGAAACCCTGATTCAAAGAATATAGACGCCGCTAATTTTGGAATTTTATATCCCTATAGGCTGTTGTCACGAGGAGAAGAACTGAAATTTTTCCTCCTGAACTCTATACCCATGAAATGCGAAAGTCTGTAGATGCCACGTAATAATAGTCTATTCTATGCTTTGTTTGAGCTTAAATGCAAATTTAGCAGTATTTGCTCCTTCGGCCCATAGAGAGGTTAGTATCCTTACGGACGACAATGCAGTACCTCACTCAGTCCGAAAAGCCTCTCGAAGAGATAATTTGCCTTCTATGAAGTTGCATCTTTGTCCGAGAGTAAGCAATTTGAATTGGAATTCACACTAAAAATTGTGCATTAGGTGAATGGCGACAGGTATTAAAAAGGAAAAAAAGACAGCGTGAAAATAATAAATTATGATTTCAAATTTTCTTTATAGAATGCCTCAGTGGATGAAAAACGCTACCAAGAGAAAAACTGATTAAAATGTCACAATTCCTATAGATTACAAGTTTTGTTTTCGAAAGACTTAATAAACGATGAAAGAAGTCAACTGAATAGACATTTTTCATCTACCTTACTTGGTCGAAGCATGAAAAGAATGCACAAAGATGTCTTCATTGTTGCATTAAAAAATCATTATATCAATTTCATGTTGAATCGTTATTTAATGAAATAAAATATTTCTGCATTTAAAATATTTCTGCATTTAGTTTTCATTTCATTCAAGCTAAACAGTAACTGTCCTTTATTCATTAATTTTATATTGGATAAGTGTGATTAGCAATAGCAGCAAGAAATGTCAGATTTATATATTTTAATCTGGGACAATTTTTTTCAGAAGAGAACAATTCGACATGAATTAATAGCATTCCACTGAAACCGCATTATTTTAGCACAATTGCCCCTAGACATACAAGTACTGTATTCGGAACGTGGTGGGAAAATTACATACTGAATTTCATATATCTAGTGCTTTGCGTTTCTGAGCAATCTCGTTTCAATACTCAGAAATAGACATACCAACACACAGTCAACCATTAGACAGAGCTAGCATAAAATTCGATAAAGATCTACAAGTCTCAAGATAAAACCATATACAAAATTTCTTTCATCTTTCCTTTTTGAATTATCATGTCCGCATACGCGAGATTGGGTAGACAGGCAGAGATACTTTCAGTCAGCTTGCCGATCTAAATAAACATATCCCCTTCAGTCATTAACATCGATACTAGTTTTGCGAAGATGCGATTATATATACCAGAGTTACAGAAAGTGTCCCGAATGTTTTTGTTGACGATTCACACCAGCATTGCTTAAGAACATACTTGCAGGTTCAAATGTTGACAGGTAACGTTATGAATCTGTTGGACTAGGGTGGTCAAACTACCAAACATGGCCTGGCTCTATTACCACCATGAAAGATCCATTTTCACTGTCGCTTTTGATAACTATATTCTGCAAATGTCCCAAAGAATGTAAATCCACTTGCAGTTACAGAAAATAGTCGATCAAATATTCAGCTATTTGTACGAACTTCAAAGGGCATCCATGCACTATACTGATGAACGAAGACCCAAATGGAGGTGAATTACCGGAAAATAAATTGACGTTACCACTGAACGGTGCGTGATTCTATTGATAATAACAAACTCTGATTTCTTATTTTCTCATATTGGTTTATCTTGTTCCTATTTTACTTAGTCTGTACATACCTAATACAAATATATATAACTTACTGAATTCAAAGTTTCATTGTGCTGCAATTTCACATGTGCCACTTTCCATTTGCTTATTCGATTTCTAAAAAAGTAGCAAATTTTGTCAATTCGTCTGGTATTACTATAGTTTAGCTTAGCTCAGTTAGATCAATGTACCGTTCAGAAGCTGCATGAATATTATTTTAGAATGGTGTTCTGTAATTCTGAACAGCGGTCACTTAAAGAAAATGTCATCTTAACTCTTACGGGCTCTGCAAATTTCACAACACACTAGCACTATAGTATCGGTGCACCGACGTGCACATGCATATTAAGTGAATACTTTTGCATATTAACTTTATTTAGACAACTTCTTTGATTGTACGAATCGTCTTTAGGAAGAATTTTTTTTAAAAAAATTTGGCAAACCTACAAAATTGACAAATTTGATAAAATTTTGCAATCATACTATTGAATCAAAATATATAGTGTTTATATTCATTCTACACAAAATTTTATGCTCTAAAACTTTTATTTCTACCATTTTTAAGATTAAATGTGATATTAGAGTAATTTAGGAACAACTGACAATGCACTCCAACTCAATTAACTTTTCCCCTAGCTACCAAAGCTCACCTCGCTGTAGGGGGAAATTTGGGATAACCATATTGGACATAAATAAAGTGAATAAATGAATAAAATATTGGCTATTAATTTTCCCAGATTTAAACTCCCCGGTCACTGGACTATTTATGGATGTATGGATTTCAAAACTAATTTCCATGCAACATTTTTGAGGGTGAGAAATATTCATTCTTTTCTCCTTCATTAAATAAATAACAGGCATGCCATAATATATAATAATGCACTTACCTATATCAAAGATAGAATTGTTAGGCTAGTTATACGGTCAGTTTCCAAATAAACCGAACTATATCGGGAATTCGTTTTACAATCCGTACAAGGTTTTATTACAAGATTATTCAAATAGATTTTCTTAGATGTTGTCTTGATACATCCTACAAATTATAAAATTTATATATGCCCGCAGGTATTAACAGCACAGTCTGAAATTGTTTATGTATACTCCAAATCCTCATAAATTAGTATCACCACACCAAGGCTGTTAGCACTGCAAGAACTTTTGAGTGCGGATGTGTAATGGAAGAAATAAGAAGACTTCTATTTTCGTTTTTTGCGTGAAGTATATAAGTTCATGCATATTTACTGTTCGCAACAGCATAATAATAATAATGTAAGGTAATTTGCATCCAAGCTCGATTATTGTATATTAATTAGAAAAGGCTGCGCTTTCCCACTATTACGTTGCAAGGATTTTACCAAAATAATTTCATACGACGCAGCGCAGATTAACAATCACAACAAAGCATTTCAATTGATTGAAATTAGCAAGAAACCAGCCAGCAGCATAGTGGTAAGAGAAAAGTGCTGTTACAATGCCTAAATTTAATTTTGGAAAAAGATTCCAAAAGATTTCGAACCTGCTGATACACTGTTTATACACCATACTATGCTGCCACTAACAGCTTCCAACAATATTAATTGTTCATAAAATTAAAATAATATGCACTTCTTTCAATGTAGTTAATTATAAAAGATAACAGACACGATTAAAAATATAATTCAATTTTTTAGTAAAGTAAATGAAAGAAGTCTTTTTCAGCTGCGCTTGAATGAAGAGTGATTCGGTTATTAGTAGAAATATATGTCGCAGAGAATCTTAGCTACGTTTCGTTCGTTTCGACTTTGCTGGTTTAGGCATGAGTTGTTTGAATTCTCAAAATGAGAAGTCTAGTTAAAGATCAAACTTCCAGGACTGTTGGTGAAGAAGGGGAAAGTCTTTCTTCAAACATTAGAGGTTCCGTAGATAATAAACAAGAAAAGTCAGATGAACAGAATTCAAGTCGTATAAGTGATCGTGGAAATGATACGCATGAATCAAATACTGACTCTTCTGATGATTCAAATACCATGTTTCCGGAAAGCAAGCTCCTCCAGACTGAAACTATGAAGGATTCAGATTCCGATCCTCCAGGCGGCAAATTGCTTAATACTGAATCCATTGATGACCCGTCAAACAAGTCTTCAGGAAACGACTGCATTGATATAAAAATTGAGAAAGATCCGGATAACAGTACCCCAGACGGGAAATAACTTAAGACTGAATCAGTTGATGAACCTAATATCATGTTGCCAAATAGCGAAAATCATCAGACTGAAATAAATAAGGACCAAGATTGTAGTCCAACAGAATGCAAATGAGTTAGGGGCGATTCGGTGAGCCACCAGGACAGCGCTGCAACGGAAGTTTCAGGAGAAGATTCTCAACTAACGGGTCTATTCTGGTGCCCCCAGTTGAGTTGGGAGACGACACTTTTCCCGTTGTTAATGTGCGGAAAAAGAGACGTCTCCCAACCCAATCTGGGGTACCAGAATAGACCCCTAAATCAGCCTCAAGAACTTTCCGACAATGACTTTTCAAGTGGCAATGGCTCTCAACCTAGTCCGATAGCTGGGCCATCAATGGAACCAAACCCGATATGCGATGATACAGATAACTCACTTTTGGCAGATGAAGTAACTGGGCTATCAATGGAACCAAATCCGATATGCGATGATATAGATAACTCACTTTTGGCAGATGAAATTTATGGACCACGAACCAATCTAACAGACTATGCGGATGTTTCAGAAGCTACAAGTGATGAAATGGACTGGACATTTCGAGTACAGAGAAAGACAAAGAAAAAGCAGAAAGCTGCCAATGAAAGCGAAAATGAATCTGTTGAAGAGGGCCGTGGAAGTAATCCTTATATTTTCTTTCCCATACGGAATGAGGATTCTACAAAAGAAGCTGAATCGACAACTACTGATGACTGGAGAGTGACCCCATTTGAGGATATAGGCTTGGAAGAAAACCAGCGAATACCTTCTCGATCATCAAGCGAAAATTCTGCTTCCTCGTGGGAAGATCGAGGTTCAGCAACTCCAGAAACACCTGATGATAGATCGGAAAACACAGATGAGTCAGATGGCCAATCCTCAGAGAACAAATATGAGAATCCAGAAACTCCTGATGATAAGTCCTCGGAGAAAAAATCTGAGAATTCAGGAAAACCTGTCGATCATTCCTTGGAGAACAAATATGATAATCGAGAAACGGCTGATGAATCCACATTTAGCAAATCATCTGTCAATCCAGAAACCTCCGACGATGAATCCGCAATGGATTCATCTGATACTCCAGCGAGTAAATCTGACAGTCTAAAGACAAGCGAATGTGAAAGAAGTGGCCAAGAAATTTGGCTAAAGACGAGCGAAACTGAAGGAAGTGACCAAAAAATTTGGCTAGATAATTCAGGAGGTAAACCTTCAAATTCACAAAAAAGGAATCTGAGTACAATACATGAAGAAATTGTAGAATCTCTAAAAGATGCGAAGCGATCGCGGTTAAGAAACGAGGACTGACATAGCAGGTTGATATGTCGTATTGTGTAAAACGATTCAACTTAAATTTCAGAGACGAAGGCAGATATTACTCTGCTTTACTCAAATATTTTATGATTGATTTAATCCTTAAGAATAATTATTCTACTGAATTTCATTGAAATGGTCAGTTCCTCTTGATTTTTTTATTTTTAAAGGGTCGAAGATAATTCTAATAGTTTTGAAATGGACAGGAAAAAATAGTAATATTTCTTTTGAATGTGTTACTAAAATTGTATAGAGCAGAATGATATTTTCTTATTTTATATTATACCTGCTGAGACAAGGTGTTTTTTAAATTTTTTATGCATTCGTTAAAAGTAATTTGATTTGAAGTTTATATGAGCATACGCCATGTATACAGAATTTATATAGGTATAGCTAATTTTTAAATGTGTTTTTTATACATAATCTGAATGAATGAAGTAAGAAAGTTTTACTTTTGTGAAACACGAATCCTTTTTTAGGCAAATATTGTTTTAATTTGAACTGTTAAAATTCTCGATCAAATTTATTTCATGATATTAAAATGAATTTTTAAATTGAAGGGATTTTTTCCATTAATGTGCTTGTTTGATGAATATTATGATGCCTAATTTATTAAATAAAAGCCATTTTATACCTAAAAGTTTACTCGCCTTTGGAGCATACCTATTACATTGTAGAATTTAAATTGCAACTTCCTACATCGGAACTTAATTGACTTTCAATGAAGTTTTAATATAACTTTTAAACTTTGATAAATACAATTATAATTTTTTCGATATTTTAGTATTAGTGTTCAGAAATTTTTCGAAGAATCTTTTTAGGCTAAACGATTACATTTTGTTATTAATGTGACTTTTTTTCAGATTAAGTTTCGAACTGTATCAGGAGAGACATATTCATGTAAATTTGCATTTCAATTTCCCAGCATATATTTAATGTATTTAAATCGCTATTATTATTGCAAAAAGTTTATAAAATGTTTGACTTCGAACTTTTTAACCCCACGAAATTTTAATATTTTATAAAATAATTTTTTATTCATTTTAACGAGACAGGCGAATTCTTTTGCAGAACTGTTAAATAGGACAGGAAAAGCAAGATTAAATAAAATTTTAAATCTTGTTAAACAAATTATTTACGCTCTTGAAACCATCTTGTGACAAAAAATGGCATACAGAACAATGTTTACAAAATTTATCAACATGATATATCGGTTCAAAATAAGACAAAAAGTAATTTCGGAAATCAGTATCAAGCGTTATTTTTATGGTAATTGCAAGAATCTCTTGAGGAACAAAATGGACCTTATGCACCCTTTGGGTTCGAGAGTATAGAAAAACAGCTGTGGAGGAATAAACAAAACGATCGGCCTATAAGCGATTCGGAAATAAAAGCAGTTCTGAGTCAGCTGTTTAAGACTGACCAATGGCTGCATCCGGCAGGTCACGTGTCGGAGGATGTGACGTCACATGCATAAGGTCCATTGTGTACATTAATTTTCTAGTAGTCGCGCCTGTGCAAGTGATACTTCCTCTAGATATCCTCCTAGATAACCATCCTCTACTGTGCATTGTATAACATAATTATATCGTTCGTTTATAAATTTAAAAGCAATTTTTATAGATATAATCTTTATTTAATATGGAATTAATACAGATTACATAAATAAAACATGCATTTATTTTTGTAAAACATGATATAAATATGTAATACGATGAAGATAAAAAGTACCTCGTATATATGCATGACTGCTGGAGGATTAAAGATTTTATAACTGGTTTGAGAAAGATATACATGGAAACGTGAAACTCTTATGATCACGTGAATCAAATAGGATTCATACCTACTATCTAATAAGATGAACCATCCTCTACTGTAGTTAAGAGCTAGCAGAGGAGTTATCTAATTAGATAACATGGTTCGATTTTCAGAAGCGAGTGGTGGCGACTTACGTGTTAACTTTCAGATTGGATCTAAGTTTCGAAAATTTGTCTTTCATACAACTCTAGGAAAGCAAAACTCGATAAATACTTTACATCTCGGGAAACATAAAAAGCAAAGTCTAGAAAAAATTCTATAGAAAATAAAAGTCAACAATTTCAAAGAGATATTTTTATGGGCCTGAAGCAGAAAAAGCGCGAATTACGTCACTATAAGTGGTGATTCAAACTTTTTGTGTCTGTAAACATATTGGAAAAGGTTTGAAATCGGTACTTGCTTTCATGTTTTGATTTTTAATCTGAAATTTTAAGAGCATTGACCGCTTTTATTTTCAATAGCATCTAAGTTAGTTTTCTAACAAAAGAGTTACGGCCTTATTCACCATCCATGGTTAAACCATGATCAGCGGTTAAATGATGGTTCTGCTATAATAATGCGAAAGGTGACCGAAATGCATTGCCAAATGTATACTTTATTGGGTTGCTATATTGGCATAGTATCTCAATTTCTCTGTTGTTGGCGATTTTTAAAATTACCCTCAGCCTTCGAGCCAAACGAGTTTGTCGCCAACTCGCCAGTTAGGGGATACATCCAGCCGATCATTTCGGTCAGCATTCGCTTGTTCGTGTAAATTCCCTTTTAACCGCGGATCAGGATTTAACCATGTATGGTGAATAAGACCGATAGTAGTCTAGATCAGTATCGGCCTTATTCACCATCGATGGTTAAACCATGATCAGCGGTTAAAAGTGAATTTACACAAACAAGCGAATGCTGACCGAAATGATCGACAGGATGTATAACCTAACCGGCGAGTTGGCGAGAAACTCGTTTGGCTCGAAGGCTGAGGATAATTTTAAAAATCGCCAACAACCGAGAATTTGAGATACCATGCCAAAATAGGAAACCGCTAGGGTATACATTTGGCGACGCACTTCGGTCAGCTTTCGCATCATCATGGCAGAACCATCATTTAACCGCTGATCATGGTTTAACAATGGATGGTGAATAAGGCCGTATGAGTCTCAAGAAGAAGACTTCTTGAACATTTTTTAGAGGAAGCTCTAAATGCTAGTAAATACAAATAAAACGCATTTTCGGAATGAAATGGACGCATAAAAAATGGTTCAGAATGAACTTCGGAGGACGGTAAGGAAAGATTTAAAATCGCTGAAAAAAAAGCTTAGAAGTCAAAAATATACCACAAAGATTACCATAGAATCGGAAGAAAAATATTTTGCAAGGGATATTAACATTTCATTGAAACCTAAAAATACTTAAAGCCAAAGAAGAGATTTAAAACCAGGATGGTTCCCAAAAAACCTGACAATAATTTGAATATGCCAAATGCTCAGGATACAGATAAAAATGTAACAGAAGCTCAGAGTTCAATCGCAGGAATTTCCCTCTGTTTGGGGAAAGTACGTTCACATGAACGAAAATCGAAAGAATTTTTAAAGGAAAGTGCTCTCCACGAAAAGCATCGGGAAAATAAACTCAGTCAGACAGATAAAATTAAGAAAGGCGTATCAAAGGTATAGGAAAACCGAAATTACAGGAAATAATCAATTCGAAAGTGTAAACATAATTGTGACTCCTTTCCGGAAATAAATAACATAGAGGATATGCCGAAATCACAATTTTCACTAATACAAGAACACACAGAGACATTCACGAATAATTCGAAACCTAACTGAAACCTTGCTTCGTCAAATATAAGCAGAAAATATAATCACAAATTATGTCCAGATGCTCAAAGAACTATATTGGATGTGCCACAATTGCTTACTACTTCTACACATATACTCAATTTACTACAATTGCTGTAAATGTCCCCTTGCTATCCAAGCAACAGTCCATGAAGACTGCAGTATCAACCTTCTAAACGATTGAAAAGCAAGCACAAATATAACAAATGTAAAAGATGTAAGATACGTTATACTCTAGAAAATGTTGAGGAACACAGGACTGAGTAAAATAAATATGATGTTCAAGAATTAACGGAGTCTGGATAATTGTCTAATTAAATCTCAGGAATGAAAGCAGTAGCAATATAATTTGTTTTAAAAATATATCAAGATATTACAAAAAGCCTACTGGTAATATTTCAATCACTTCAAATTTTAATAATGAGATAGATAAATGACTTTACGATAGAATTTCAAATAAAATTACTTATATAGTCCCAAATTAAAGAATACCAAAATTAAAATAAATCATTAATGAATAAATAATGTTTGTTCATTTCAGTCTTTTGCTTTAAATGTCAGACTTAAATGTCTAGAATATGCAATAAGATTCTAAATCTAGATAAGATTCTAATGAAAACAACAACAGCACCATAGAGAATTTAAGATATAGGACAATTCATCCGACATAGCGAAGTAAAAAAAATATAAGAAGGTGTTCTTCGTTCAAAACGACCATTTTTCCATTTTTTTTTTTTTTTTCCCTTCTTCTTTCACACATTGTCAGGCAAGATTAGAGGATCCGAAATAGAGAGTCGGCAAGAGTCGAGGCCTTATTCATGTAGTAGTTCAGAGTAGCGAGCAAAACCTCAGGCAACCGCACTAAACTGAAGCCCGTTGATGCACTGAAATATTTTTTTTTCTTAACTTCGTCTCCGACAGCATTACGGACAGTGCTGCAGAGTTTATGAAAAACTTGATTCTTCTATCATCACTAAGAGGAATTATTAGAAACAAACTTATTTACAGATAATCGGCTTATAATGAAATAGTAGCCGAGCCCGAAACTAACTGCTGAATAAAACTGGTAATTTATCTCAGAAGCGCAACCATCGTTATAATGTCAATAGTAGATTTCGCTTATGGTTATGTGATCATCCCTGCAAAAAGCACATCGTCGGCTGTGGTTTGTTCGACATTATTTTGTTTCAGCAATTGCACAGTGCGGAGATTCTCTATTGTTCAAGAGCCACCTTCTGCTATCTCTTCAATTTTTTCAAAAGTTAATCTGACAAAGATGCCAGAACTGGCCCAATCAAATGAAACAAGGAACACACAAAAAATAATGAAAAGACTGCACCACTGTGCAATGCGTCGAGTCTTATTCTGGATGAGAATTGGAAAAGTCGAAAGAAAATTTGGCACCCTTGAAAGATAGAAGAACGTCTAACGAACGAAGAGGCGAAAGATGAATCTTAAGAATAAAAACCGTTGGTTTCCACAAATCAAGATGGAACTTCCAACAAGTCAATACGACCTATCGAAAGAACCAATTACTGGATCAAATGGACATCAGGAACACCATCTGGTGAGATCTGACGGCAGCTCGGATCCAAAGTCCAAATCTCCACTAACCCTCAGAAAGAAAAGAACGTGGAGGCAAAGGGTATCGATGGAAACATCGGAGCAAGAATAGTGGAAGGACATTCCGATGCTGCGAGTAGCACGCGAACTTTTATCCAATATTCCACAGGAGCAACTCTTTCGAGTATGTTACAATAGATTTCACCAGATGTCAGTCGACTACGAGATGAGGTCGATTACTCGAAGCTTCCCTTAAATGTTATTGCGTTTTATGCGTAAGTTCCAGTTAAAGACGTTTGGATTATGCAACAGAAAGCACAAATACACGTCAGATGTTTCCGAAATTCGATCTGAAATAGCCGGCAGCTCCGAAGAGGGAAGTTTATATCACGATGCAAGATGATTTCGTTCCTCCTCCAACTCCGTCAAGTTGAAACGTATCGACTTCGACTGAGACCAAGATTTAAGCCAGATACAGGGAAGAAAAGCAAGATGGTTGCTAGCAAATCGAGTCCTGCTTTGCAATCCCGATAAGAATCCACAGAACCGCAGAACTTGTCCAGTGACGAACCGCCATCGTCCATTTATTAATGAATAATTGATTGATGAATGAATTCCATATTTTAGGTAAAAGACTATGATTTTGAGAGCCAGAAATAATTCAGAATATACTTGTGATGAAACTACCTTGCTTTGGAACCTCTTACACAGTTTGTCAATACTCGATCTTTGCCTCATAGCACCGAAAGACCAACCTACATTGTCTTCATGGTAAAAGGTCTTTAAATTCGATAGATCGAATCTATATAACTTGGTTTTTCAATTTTGAGCAATATGTATTATTTATTACTAAATATCAAATTTGGAAGAGTTGATAACGGTCGAACTCGGGAAGCAATACTTTTAAGGCGATAAGCAATCCAAATACTGACGCAAATGAAAAAATGCCTTTCTCAAACAGACATACCCCTCCAAACATCTTATGAAAATAACACATCCTAAATTGAATTTCAGATTCTTCAAGATAAGAATTCAAGAATTCCCTTAATAGAAAAGGATCCTGAATTAAAAGAAACTAAATATCCGACTCCTGAAAAAATGGAGACAACTGCTGAAAATACGGAACCCGAATCAAGACCTTCTATCCAGTCCAGCGATGAAGCCTATGAATCTGAGGATGAAGGAAATTTAAAGTAACACGAACAGAGTTTTGAAGTTTCAGAATTCTAACGATCCGTTGGGAAGTAAAAGCGGAAACCGAAATTGAGCAGTTCTCCTCCATCGAATAAAAAACTCAGCTCATCTCCTCTAAAAGAGGCAACAAGTAGGCCAAATAAAAAAACAAGAATCTAAAAATTTCATGGGAAAATGTATAGGACTCGGCAAAAAAGTGGAGGCATTTTTCCAAAAATTGTTAGTCTCAATAATCGTTAGCAAGGAGAGTCTACAAGCACGCCTGATCCAAGTCATTACACTCCCTCTGATGATGAGAACTTTTAACAAGATCTCTGTTGATCTAGACATTCATCATATGTCTTCTACAGTTTTTAAATCGAATTATTTTCAACTTTTAAATACATGACCTGATTTCTTTTCTTTTCCTACACTTGACCAGATCCCTTTTACCGTATCTGGGTGGAGGATCCAATTTACCGTCTCTGGATGGAAGATCCCTTTTACCGTCTCTGGATGGACGATCCCTTTTACCGTCTCTGGATGGACGATCCCTTTTAACGTCTCTGGATGGACGATACCTTTTAACGTCACTGGATGGGCGATACCTTTTACTGTCCCTGGACGGACGATCCCTTTTAACGTCTCTGGATCGACCATCCAGATATATCTTCCGATATATATTCTTCCTGTCTACCTGATATGTTTAATATACCTAGTTTGTGTTAAAGACGAGATATTTCATGTTTCCTTTTCTTTTACAAGGTAATCAATGGTTCGAAATATTGTACTGATATACTCAGCGCTATAAATGTCACTGTGCCTGCCAGATCTTTGAGTAAACAGGGTTCTTTTTCCTAATGTGCATTCTAGGTTTAATTATGTTGAAAGATTCTCGTTGTATAAATTTAATAAGACTTTTAACAAGATCTCTGTTGATCTAGACATTTATCATATCTCTCCTACAGTTTTTAAATTGAATTATTTTCAACTTTTAAATACATGACCTAATTTCTTTTTCTTTTTCTACACTTGACCAGATCCCTTTTACCGTCTCTGAATGGACGATCCTTTTTACCGTCTCTGGATGGAAGATCCCTATTACCGTCTGTGGATCGACCATCCAGATATATCTTCTTCCCGCTTACGTGATATGTTTAATATATAATTTATAATAGTTTGTGTTCCAGACGAGATATTTCTTGTGTCCTTTCTTTTACAAGGTAATCAATTGTTCGATCGATAGTACTGATATACTGAGCGTTATAAATTTCGCTGTGCCTGCCAGATCTTTGAGGATCCAGAGTTCTTTTCCTAATGTGTATTCTAGATCCAACTCCATAACTCTCGACAAACGAATACTTTTTACTACGTATAGAAACTGAAAAAGACTGACTACCAAACTTCGGACAAACGAACACATTTTACTATGTACAGTATCTCAAAAAGAAAGACTGCTAAATTTTCTACTAAATAACACATTTTACTATGTATAGAAACTCCAAATAAAGACTGCCAAAATTTCTACTAAAGAACACATTTTACTACTATAGAATCTCAAAAAGGAAGACTGAAAAATTTTCTACTAAAGAACACGTTTTATTATGTATAGAAACTGAAAAAGAAAAGAACGTGGAGGCGAATGGCATCGATGAAAACATCATAGAAAGAATGGTGGAAAGAGACTCCAATAGTGCGATTAGAATTCGAACTTTTATCCAATCTTCTACAGGAGTATCTCCTTCGAGTATGTTACAAGAGATGTCACCAAATGTCGGACCAGGTCGACTAGGAGGTGAGGTCGATTACTCCATGCTTCCTTTAAATGCTTTATGCGTAAGTTCCAATTAAAGTGATTTGATTGAGCAATCGAAAGCGTAAATACGTCGTCAGATGTTTCCGAAATTCGGTCTGAAATAGCTTACAGTAAGCAGAAAGAGGTCTATATCACGAAACACCGGAAAGCTTCGAGAAAGATCATTCTCCCAGCTGTGCATCTGCTGTTGAAAGACAATGCTCGGAAACCTCAGACACAACCATAAGCGAACATCAAGATGATTTCGTTCCTCTTTCAAACCCGGTATGTTCAAGCGTATCGACTTCGACTCCTTCTAGAGAACAAAGCCATCAGGCTTATAACAAATTATTTCTTTAAGAAAATTAATGATTTTCTTATCATCAATGTTAATCTTATCAGAATGAAACATTTGAAAAATTTAGTTACATACATTTTGAGCAATATGCTTTTCAAATAAACTAATTAATGAAAGCTAAGAAAATGTTTATATTAAAATTAATTAACGTACTCATATTTTTAAGTAAATCTTGTATGTATGTATAGTGTTTTATATTTAAAAATTGTTTTTTAAAGCAATTTCAATTCTAATATCTGCATTGAAATTAATCTATAAAATGAGGAAATTCTCCAACTTTTTTAATTTTTCATTTCAGATTCCTTCTTTTTTTTTACTTATTCGCGTCTCTTAAGTTAGAAAGTTTTAAAAAATCCTATAGATCTGGATAATAAAAATACGTATAGAAGTACTTAAAAGGTTTATGCTTTTCAAAAGCGTCCAATTTTATAATGCATATTAAAGCTCATTTTTTATACACATTTACTATCTAAATAAAAAATAGTGATGTTTCAGAATAATCAGCGAATGTTATGCTCTTGAACGTAATTCCAGTTGAAATACTAGGTCAATTTGAAACTCCCTTGACCAAACACACTCTCTCATAAGTTCGCAGCGTGACATACGTAGGGAGAGAAAAAACGGAAAACATACCGGAAAAAAAGTAATTGATACTGGCGTAGCTCATCGATCAAAGGCTGGAATTATTTGAATCGACATCTTTGTCAATCATACGCCTACTCCTCGAATCAAATCAATAGAGTGATGACATATACCGGAGAGCAGGTTTTGAGTCACTCAAGATCAGCATTTTTTTTAAATGGAGCAATAACAAAATGGAAAATATGTTTGTAAAATGTAAAGAAAACGAATATGGATGAAGAACTCATCAATCTGGTGTGTTACTGCAAACGGGAATTCTACCACAGCTTAAGCTGTTTTGGAATACTTAAAGGTATTAAACGACATGTTCTTCAATGATATGTTCATAAATTTCAAAATTTTTGACAACGACAGAAAATGGTTTAAGGGTAATCTTTGTAAATGCGCTCCTTCCCATACAAATATCTGATCGAAAATGTTAAACCAATAAAATTATTACCTGTGCTTAGAACTTATAATTGATACTGGAGTAGCTCAGGGATCCAAGGTTGAAATTATTTCAATCGACATCTTTGTGGATGATACGCCTAGCCCCTGGAATCTAAGCAATCTAGGAATGATATATACCAGAGAGCAAGTTTTGAGTCACTCAAGATAAACGTTTTTTTTTTTTTTTTTAATTGAGCAAGAACAAAATGGAAAATCTGTTTACAAAATGGAAATAAAGAGACTTCAAGACATTATGAGAGAGAATATGGATGAAGAACTCATCAACCTAGGGTGTCACTGCAAATGACCTCTTGCCAGTTGCTGTGCTCAAGCGCAAATCTTCCCTTCATTTCGGAGTACAAAAAGAAAAAAAAACCAAAAAAAAAAATTGAACAATTTTATAAGAATGTCAATATCCCAGCTATTGAAGAAATGGAAGATGCTTCAGGTGGAACCGAGGACGATGACAGTGGAAAGAAGGAGTTCTTAGATACTTGGCAGACAAAATGAAGAATATCATACAAGCAAGCGATTAAAAAGTACATCTCCAGAAAGTCGCGAAGATGAAACGCATGTGGAAAGCAGGAGTTCAAAATAAGGTCAAAACTTCTTAAAAGAAAGGAAATGAAGACAAAGGTAAACGTCTCTTCTCATCAAAAGATCTAAAAGACGACGATGATGATGGAGTATTTGTGATTAAGAGGTGACCGAACAAGCCAAAACGCACCTAGCACCACTATAAAAGGACATAGGTAAATGATTTGGAATGAAGAAATGATTATTTTTATCAGAAAATAGGAGCAGGTATGTTAATAAAAAGCGCATCTCTCAATCATTTGTGTTGGAGAAAAGTATAGAACGAACCAACTGCTTGAAAAGAGGAACGTCTAGCAAGTGAAAAAAGGAAAGATCCTTCAACTCCAGCATGTTCAAGCTTATCGGCTTCGACTCCATATGGAGAACAAGGCCATCAGAGTTTTCTAGCACAGCTTCAAAGAGAAAAGGCTGCACGAGGAGTACGAATAAGTACATCGTCTGGAATTGGATCCACTAATTAGTACAAACTCGCTAAGGAAGAAGCCTGGAATAAGCCTATAATCCCCATAAACGTATTCATTATTATGCAAAAACTAGGTAGAAAATGATAAACCAAGCAAATGATTATATCTCTCCTCAGAAAGTGTAAATACCGGAATAGTTAAGACACACAAGGATTATGCATAAGTGATCATGCTACGATGATGAAAGTTATTAGAATTAAATTAATTAGTTGAAATTAAATTTTATAGCATTAAAACGCAACCTCAGCATTAAGTAAATTTATTAATGTGCTAATTATTCCGCAAATATTGAAGAACCGGATGAGACAGACATGGAACCTTCCCTAAAGAACACATTTTACTATGTATAGAAACTCCAAAAAAAAGACTGCCAAACTTTCTACTAAAGAACACTTTTCACTATGTATAGAAGCTGCAAAAGAAAGAGTGCCAAACTTTCTAACAAAGAACACATTTTACTATTTATAGAAACGAAACATTCTATTAAATAACAAATTTTACTATGTATAGAAACTCCAAAAGAAATACTGCCAATCATTCCACTAAAGAACACATTTTATTATGTATAGAAACTCCAAAAGAAAAACTGCCAAACTTTCTACTAAAGAACACATTTTACTATGTATAGAAACTCCAAAAGGAAGACGGCCAAGCTTTTTAATAAAGAACACATTTTACTATGTATAGAAACGAAATATTCTACTAAATAACATTTCGTTCCTCCTTCAACTCCTGCATGCTTAAGTTAATCGATTTCGACTCCATCTGGAGAACAAGGCCATCAGGTTTTTCTAGCACTGCTTTAAAGAGAAATGGTTGCACGAGAAGTACTAATAAGAACATCGTCTGGAATTGGATCGAAAAATTAGTACAAACTCGCTAAGCAAGAAACCTGGAATATACCTGGAGAAATTGGATTTTATAGGCACAATGATCCCGATCATGGTGCTCAAGTTAGCGAACCACAGCCGAAATTCGAATCTATGGCAGATGAACCGATTTTTTGAGATCAACAAATACACTTCTTCTATGGGCTGTTTGAACAAGAGCATCGAAACGAAGATCTGAAACCTGAGACACAAACAAAAGCGAAATTCATTATGATTACGTTCCTCCTCCAACTCCGGCAAGTTCAAGCGTATCGATTTCGACTTCCTCTGGAGAAAAAGCACATTAGGCTTATCTCGCACAATTTAAAAGAGAAGCGGATGCACGCGGAGTACCAATAAGTATATCATTCGCAATTCGATCGAAAAATCAGTAAAAACTTTCACCTGTAAGCCTGGAATAGAACTGGAGAATTGAATTTTATAGGAACAACGTCGACGATCCGAATCAAGATGTCCCCCATCATGTTGCTCAGGGTGGCGAATCACAGCACACATCCTAATCTATGGAAGATGGATCGATTTTGCGAGATCAACAAATGTTTGTCTTTGATCGGCTATTTTTTCAAGAACAACGAAAAAATGAAAATAGGGAAGAAGCGAACGTGCTTAGAGATGCAACGAGTGGGTGTCTAGGACGCAGAATACAAGTAAAGGAGAGCTTTCAAGCTTGTAGTGTAGAATCAGGTTCTCCATCTAAACAAAGAAGGTCGTCGAGCAAATAAAGTCTTTCTTTGCAATCCACTCCAGAATCCACGAAACAGGAGAGCTCGTCCAGTGACAATTCGCATCGTAAGGAGTCTACAGAGATTAAACCTCAAGTGATGTCCAAGAATTTTCAAAATCAGAGAAGGGCAGTAAATGATAAACTGCAAACGGGAATTCTACCACAGCTTAAGCTGTTTTGGAATACTTAAAGGTATTAAACGACATGTTCTTCAATGATATGTTCATAAATTTCAAAATTTTTGACAACGACAGAAAATGGTTTAAGGGTAATCTTTGTAAATGCGCTCCTTCCCATACAAATATCTGATCGAAAATGTTAAACCAATAAAATTATTACCTGTGCTTAGAACTTATAATTGATACTGGAGTAGCTCAGGGATCCAAGGTTGAAATTATTTCAATCGACATCTTTGTGGATGATACGCCTAGCCCCTGGAATCTAAGCAATCTAGGAATGATATATACCAGAGAGCAAGTTTTGAGTCACTCAAGATAAACGTTTTTTTTTTTTTTTTTAATTGAGCAAGAACAAAATGGAAAATCTGTTTACAAAATGGAAATAAAGAGACTTCAAGACATTATGAGAGAGAATATGGATGAAGAACTCATCAACCTAGGGTGTCACTGCAAATGACCTCTTGCCAGTTGCTGTGCTCAAGCGCAAATCTT
>BGPR01016225.1:2397-18594 GCA_013235015.1 Araneus ventricosus
GCGAATGAAGGAAATTAGTAAAATTTCGCTGAAACGTTACCGGTCTTGTTTATTTAACCCTAATGATTCATTTCACTTTTTGCCATTTTACTCTTCTTTCATAAGTTTTAATTGGTACGACACTTTTTCCTTTCAAACTTTTCACATTGTTTATTATTCCGATTTCGAGTTCCCATGGGTATGAAATGCCACGTAATTAGCAATATTTTACTCATCAAGGGGCAACTCATTAAAAGGAATTTGTTCTCTTTGCTCTGTCTCATTGCCCTGTTACGGTTTCTATTAGCTCTTTAACCTTCTCCTATACAAAGGGAAATTATTGTAATCATCAAAAAATTCGAACTCGAGATACTGATGAATCTTTACGTTTTAGATCTCCCCGAGACCGAAAAACACAATTTTGGAATTATATCTGTCTGTGAACACGAGAACTCGAAAATTATTAGAGCTACAGGAATGAAATTTTGTATGCGATCTTTACACATAATTTGTAGGTTTTTAACAAATTTTGGATAAAATCCGTCCACGTAATATCTGTCTCTCTGTCCTCGTTCATGGAAAACTATAACTCAAAAACTGAAATAGCTAGATGGATAAAATTCGATTCATTGTTTTATCATCAGGAATGTATGTACGTATCACTTTTGGACCGAATCCGTCAAGGGTTGACTGTCTGCCGGCTTGTATAATCGCATACTTGTGAACACAATAGCTCCTTAACACAATGACTTACATAAATGAAATTTTGTATGCGGCCTTCTAGCCTTAATTGCAGATTTTTATCCAATAGAAAAGGGGTGCAAATTGCATATTCAATTTTCTTATTATGACGAAAGACCATTTTACGTCTTGGCCAGCAATCGGTGCAACTCGTGACCTTGGCGCGCGCTGAAGGAAACTCGTCGATAGTCATAGCATTCTGGGCTACAATAGGTTCAAATTTATTATCCACGCGTGGGAAGGGGAAATGACACTTTTTTGAGGAAGTACACGACAATGTTTAATGGAGACCTCTCCCGTTGGTTTTATTCTGCGTGCAGATGATATTTGTTTAGCATACTTCCGCTGATTTCGAACTTAAAAACGTCGATCGGTTGTGGGGGAACGAGAACTTTTCAGTGTCGTTCGCCATACGTCTCCGTCTATCTAGTTCCCCTTCTTTTCAAATCTGTTTTTTTCTTTCAAATATATTTTGTTACGTAAACTTAGCTTGGTGCTTTTAAAGGAGTCAAAGAAGAAGAAGGAAAGAAAAAGAAATGAAAGACGCAAAGATGTGGAATCTGTACTAATTAGCGAAATTTTTTCATTCCGCTGGAAAATTTGCATTTAGTGCAAATTTCACCATAGTCATTTCATGTCACCATAGTTACAATCATTCACCATAGTCATTTTCATAGTTACAGTCATCCACTATAGTCATTTATGTCACCATAGTTACAGTCATTCACCATAGTCACTTATGTCACCATAGTTATAGTCATTCACCATAATCATTTATGCCACTATAGTTATAGTCATCCACCATAGTCATTTATGCCACCATAGTTACAGTCATCCACCATAGTCATTTATGTCACCATAGTTAGAGTCATCCACCATAGTCATTTATGTCACCATAATTATAGACATTCACCATAGTCATTTATGTCACCAGAGTTTTAGTCATTCACCATAGTCATAGTCATTCAAGTATGTCACCAATTTGCAAATGGGTCACTGACAAATGACTTGCTGGTTTCTTGTCATCGAAATGGGTATTAACAAGTGTTATAAAGTTTGAGAATGAAAATGAAGAGACTTAAATGCTGCTGTAATAAAGAAATGTTATCTATACTAAAGAATTAAAAAAATGCTGAAAATTTTGCTGTCGCTTAATATACTGCAAAGTTCCTTCATGCACTTATAATACGAAGTTTTCAATGGAAAATTATTACCATAGAAAAGTAAAGAAGCTTTTTTTCTAATTCATATTTCTTCCATTGTAAACATAAGGAATATGAGAGGAGCTTTTGCCGTAAAAGTGGACTGAACAAAAATCTCAATTATAGACAAGTATTATTATAAAAAATTATATTATTTAAATCCTTTAAAAGGATTAAATGAAAGATTGAAGTCGGCACTCATTATAGAGCCGAATCGAACAGTTGAAATGTTTTATCTCCAGGAAATGGTATTTCATTCTTTAAAATGATCGATACCAGTAAAAAAGTATTTCCCTAATCGAATTCAGGTTACAAAACCTTTCTTTGGATTTTTGCGAATTAATCTTTTTTTCCGACTTTCTTGAAAACGGCATTTCTTTTGTTATGGTGAAGGCTTTTTCTTCGCCAGATTTTGCTTTATTTAGCAGCATTTAGCCGACAGGATGATTATAAAAGGATCCTGTTTTTAGATTCTTCCATATCATTCTTCACTTGAGGCTGAATAAGAGCTTTTATCTACCTTCCATGACTTCTCACATCGAGCTGAAAAAATAAAAAACGTTTCAAAAATACTTAAAAAAATTGTAGACCAAAGCTGAAAAGATAGGTGGGAAAATGCTCCTGTCCTAGGGAGATGACTGGGAAGTTGAATGGTTAGACTGGCGACGAAAATATTATCAGATGGATTGCAGGCAGCGAGGAATTGCACATTGTTGCAAAAATCGTACTGTATGAGTGTGCGGTGAAAATAGTCCAAGAAGCATTATAATGGAGAAAGACGCTTTATTCAAGAATATTCCGGAAAACACGAAGCACTGGTAACAGGAAAAACAGCACTTGCACGATTATTCCGGAAAATCCGAAACGCAGGTAACAGGGAAAGGCACGAATATTCGGGAAAACACGAAGTACGGGTAACAGGAAAAACAGCACTTACACGAATATTCCAGAAAACACGAAGCACAGGTAACAGGAAAACCGCACGATTTTCCGGAAACCGAGAAACGCAGGTAACAGGGAAGGCACGGAGAATATTCAGGAAAACACGAAGTACGGTAAACAGGAAAAAAGCACTTGCACGAATATTCCGGAAAGCCGAGCTGGGTAACAGGAAAACAACACTTGCACAGATATTCAGGGGAAAACACGAAGCACAGGTAACAGGAAAACAGCACTTGCACGAATATTCCGGAAAACACGAAACACAGGTAACAGGAAAAACAGCACTTGAACGAATTTGCAAAACAACGAAACAGCAAATCACTAATTAATAACAGTAACAGCACTTTCAGTACTGCACGGCGATTATCTCGTTACTAGCTCGCACTGCGAATACAACTCCAAAGACGATCCCAGTCGATCAACACGTCCAAAGTCCAAAGACAATTCAACACGTTCCAAGTCGATCAAACTCTCCGCTCTGTGATCCGAGCACGGTCTATTTATAGTCTCCTCGATAGGTCGGGACGTCACATGGAATCATTTGGATAAATCCGGATCTCGACCCCTAATACAGATATCAAGAAAATAATCGCAAATTGGTAATCTTCGATTTGTCGGCAATATGGTCGCCAAGGTCAGGGGTCTAGACCTGGACGCTGCCAGTCATTTCATACTTACCCCTGTAAAACTTTATTCCCAACCATAAGACTAACATTGCTTTGAAACGAATTTCCATGTTCGAACCACTATATAGGCAAAAAATGATTCCGATTCTCTGTGTTCTTCGACGAAAACATGTCGCATAGCGATTCGCAAAATTAATCGATTTCCTCAAATCGGTTTGATATCTGCCCAAACATGCCGATAAACACACGCTTGCATGTAAAGTGTAGGTGTACAGCCAATAAAAAAATTTTTAGTTGAACTTGGAACATTGCCCTCAAGATGTCGTTCATTTCTGAATATCGATAAAGTGCCTGTAAAAATATCTTTCGCTCCGTGGCGACACTTGATTAAATAAAAGATTTTGACAAACAGTTCTTTCGAATGCTTTGAGACAAAATTTGAATTTCTAAATTTTCTTTCTACTGTTAAAGGAAACCTAAAATATTTTTATGTCCGAATTAGAACATAATTCCAAATCTATGTTTTAGATCCATTTAGATGTTACTTGAACTCTGAAAGAATTCTTGAATGCATTTATACCGAATACTATAGTTAGTTGTATGCAATATACACTAATAATACACTGTTTTTATGTCTTTTCGAGACATGAACTCTCTGATACACAGTATTTGACTGAAGAGCTAAAAATATTGTAACGAAGCTGTAAAGTTGTTTCCCTAAATCATAATCTTATGGCAGGAAAGAGAGTTTTACAGAGGTTTCACTGGGAACCAAGCAAATGAAATCCGACCTTGGCCATCATTTTGGAAGCTTGGCGGCAAATGCTGCAAACTTGGCGACAATTTTGGCGACTTAGTGACAATATTGGCGACTTTGGCGACGAAACGAAACTTCTAGAAAATGCATGAATTGCGGTCCTATCTCTACAAGGAGCGGAAATATCCAGAATGCTCGCGAGATTACTATGAGACGTCACTTTCTGTTGGAGATGTCATAAAAAGCAGGCTCTTAAACCAAGATTGAGTCAGTTGGAGTTTCGTCAGCAGTGTAAGGTGGTGAACTGATAAGATATTGCTCTCAGTATGAGTTATTAATTTATAAAAGTACTGCTTAGTTTTGTTACCTGTGTAACTGTCAATTATGGATTGTTAGAACTAGAATTATATTATATATTCAATTATGAGAAGAATCCTAGGTGCTGAAACATGAATACAGATAATATGCAATTTTTGCTACACTCATAGTAATGCACCTACCTTTATATGCACCTAAAATATAATTGGCCGAAGATGATGGTATAGCTGAAAACATAATTAGTACAATTGCAATTGTGAAAATAATTAAAGAGATTAAAACAGATTCAAACTATTGAATTTAAACTTTTTTATTTAACAATTTTTTAATTTAGAAAGTTACTGCCAACAACATTTTAAGTTAAGAAAATAGAAATAACAAAATTATACTGATGCACAATTCAAAAGACATTTTGTAATCAAACAATGATATATATGCATATATATTTATTTTAGGCAAAATCTTTACCAAATTAGTAAATGAAAAAGCATTTACCCTATTCACAGTAGCCACTAAAAGATGAATATGCACTGAAATTAATTGATAAATTACACATAATGTTCAGCGTCACAAAAAAGTTTTTTGAATCATTTTGCAGCAACACACATAATTGTTATGCGTAATCAAATTTTCCGCACAAACTTTAAGAAGAAGTGTTTCCTCTCATTAGGAAAATACATACACACAAGCGTTGTAGTAAAGCACTGAAAATGTTCTGCCCACAATGCTTTCAGCAGTTCTTTCTTCAATTTCACATTTATCACAAAAGCGAAGACTTCGAGGAGTAGGCTGTGCAATTATTTTCATAAATGTTATTCGTGTACTGCAGTCCAGGATTGCTGCGCATTATGGGTTGAGAAAATTGATCTAATAACTGAGATTGGATAACTTCATGCGAACCTAAAAATTACTCAAACCATATTTCGTTTGAGAGCAAAAAACCACAGCCCGTTCACAAAATCTATTATAAGAACACCACAAAACAATCACGACGGCTTCCATTCCAAACGTGAACAGAACAAAGGAAACTTCAGTTGAAGCTTCGATCCAGTTGACATCGTACAATACTTAAGGATTTTTACACTTACAGAAATGCAAGGAACAAATTATCATTGAGAAACGACCATTTCCTTCCTTTTTCCAACGGAAAATACTGCAGGGGCAAGCTCCCTGAAGGCCTAGAGGCCTCCAGGAGCCCGCAGGTGTAACCGCCCTTCTCTCGTTCAGACAAGCCAAAATGAAATTCAAATCCTACAAAGGAATCTTTCCAGTCAGGGACGCCAAAGCCCTTTCACACAAAAATTCGTACGCCGTACAAGATGGCGAGCAAATAGTTCCGTTAAATTAATTTGATTTATAATTTAATAAACTTGAAACATTAAAGGAAAAGACATAAAAAGTTAAGGCAATTAATATTTAAGTTGATTACTAAGTAAATGATTAAGAAAAATTTAGATAATTAATAAAACTGTAAAAAATTACCGTTGACATTTTAAAAGTTGCCAAAGATGCCTTAAGGTACTAAATAAACTTTGGTGGCGAAGATTTAAATATTTAAAAATACTGATAAAGCCGAAAAATGATGCATTTTGATGAGCATTGAATGCATTTGAATGAGTTGTATTTTTTGCAATCTAACAGTAACGTTTTGTTTTTCTGGAATATTTGTCAAATAAAGAGTAATTTATTTTTCTATTATCCTCCTTGTTGGACGACATTCACCTACACCCATGCGCTATACGAAGGTATCGTGACTGCGTGACCCAAGGCGACTAGTGTATCATAAACTACAGCAATGCTCAGTGATTTCGTGATTCTCAGATCATTAGATAAATAAATTCATACGCTCGGAATTCATTCCTTTGAAATTTAAACATTTAAGAAACATTTCAAAAGATTCACGTTAAATTGCATTTGTATTTATCTCATTTTCTCAATCCTATTCAGGAGCACCTAACCTTCTGTCAGGAGCATCTAATCTGTGAGATGAAGCACCCATAATGTTTTGTGCTTAAGTGCGGGTTTTATCGAGAAAGGTGTGAGACCTCTAGTAGCTTCCTGGCTCCCGACCACTTACACTGGGTATCGTGGTTTTTTCCTCTAGTGCTCTTTTAATGTACGTGAGGGGTTAGATGAGTTGCACTCGATTACGTCTGCATTACTAATCTCCCAAATTTTTCTCAATATTTCTTTTCATATACTTGCAAAATTTCGTATACCTGTGTCCTAGCTCCTAATTCAATGACATTGATCGTTATTTCGATTATATTGTTTCAAAAATGTCGAATTATTTCAGGCTCTCTTCGACAACAGTTGCCATTTATAAGGCACATTACGGGAAAACAAACGTTAACTCTCTCCTGAAATACTGGACATTTTGTTAGTTGAAATTACAAGGAAATAAAAAATATTATTTGGAGGATAGTTCAGAGGGTTAAGTTCCCCTAATTCAACGATATTGATCGTTATTTAATATATATTGTTTCAAAAATGTCGAATTATTTCAGGCTCTCTTTGACAACAGTTGTCATTTCTAAGGAACGTTACGGGAAGACAAACGTTAACTCTCTCCTGGAATGCTGGACATTTTGTTAGTTGAAATTACAAGGAAATAAAAAATATTATTCAAAACGCAAATATAGCTTTATATCACCGAACAGTTTAGTTTGATAAGATTTTCCTTAAGCCTAAGCAAAAATTTAACATTTAATCTCACAGATAAGTTGCGTCCGAACGTGTTGGCATTTGTAATGTGCCCGACTGTAGGTTAAGGCAGACGAACTGGCAAAAGACGCAACACAACATGGGCAACCCTATTCACATACTAAGGTTCCTAAACAGCACATAAAAGGCCTCCTCCGGAAGAGGATGCTTGAGGAGTGTCAAACCTCTTGGAATAATGGCGATACAGGCAGGAAAATCTATAACATCATGCCCTCAGTTAGACTCCATCCCGCTAACTAGATTAGAGAGGATGTTATCTTCTTCTCTCAACATGGACCTTTCCCTGCCTACCTCAAAAGATTTCACCTGCCTGACAGCGATTATTGCAGTTGTGGTGGAATTGGCACGGCACTTCACTATGCCACGGAGTGTATCTATGCAGTGTCTTTGCATATGAGGAAGCCAGCCCCAAACTTCGAACAAGAATGGCTGAAAAGAGTCGCCAATAACCTCGTCTCCAGGCAGAAAATTCGTGGGATTATCAAATTCATGAGCGAAAACAGAGATCTTTTCCGGCCTCCCTATCCTTCAACATCCCCTCGAGCTTAACTAAGTAGCTCAATCACCGGACATTGCCCCTTCAAATAAAAGAAAGGTATTTCAACATCTAAAGAAAAGAAGACAATTACGAACTAATAGTGTAAAAGTGAAAATGCCTGTGCTGTACATAGTGTCAGTATTTCTTTCTTTTTGTTTAATTTTTTTTTCTTAAATAAAATTCCCGTGTCTTGCCTTTCAAACCGTTCAGTGACCGGTCTGGTCACGGGTACGGGGGTAAGGGACGGAGTTCTGTTCTGTAAGTTAAGGCACTTTTCGTGTTAGTTAGTATATGAGAGTGTAGCTAAAAATTAACCTTATTGGTTCATTTCTTGTCTATCTCTTTAAAGAAGGGGAATTTGCTTGAAAATCATATATTGTTATAAAACATTGCTCCTTTCATTCGATGCGTTTTCTTCGCCGCTTATCTGTTAAATACCAGTCAGGTTTAACACTATTAATTAAATAAAAATATCAAATAATACTTTTTTTATACTTATTGATGCAAACATTTCCAATAGTCATAAAACACATAAAATTTCTTTCTTTTTGTTTGTTGAAACTGATATAAGTAATTCCCATTTTTCTTCAGAAAATAATTTTTTTTCCAGGCAGGTATTACCCACGCTAAGAAAGAATGGGCACAAATAATGTCTTATTTTTACAGAATTTCGAATCATTTCTCTTTGGAAAGTTATCTCTCTAGATTTAATACCGGGACCTAATTTGGAACCTGCCTCCGCAAATATACCTCCAGTTCAATTTTAAAAAAACTGCGTTACAAAGATTGGACTATTTGTCCAGCCAAATAGAGAGTTGAAGACTCTTCCACTTTTCTTCACCTCCCCATTTCTTTACTTTCCGATTTTGGACTTCGGAGCAAGCATTCATTTCTTCCTATTTCATAGAGAAATATGATCTTCGAAAACAGAACTTTCCACGTATACCTATATATATAGAGAGAATATATATATATATATATATATATACATAATATAAATCAAAATATAACTTATTATATATGACCATACAGAAACAAAGTAAACAAGACATATCGAGAAGCAAATCTTATACTAAAAGTCATTATTTGAACAATACAACAAAATTTAAAACAAAATCTAAAGAATTGAAATACTATAAATACCATGAAAAATAAATTAAGTTTAAACATTTATATCAACAAGTAAAAATCTGTTGTTATTAAAAGTGTTGAAAAAGGCAATCCAAGTATATGGAGTTTTCAACAATTAATATAGCAGCTTGGCTGTGAACAAGCTTTAGCCGGGTTAAATTAATTTTGCTGTACAAACCATCCCTGTTACTAAAGTTGTTGAAAAAAAGGGTAATTTACCCTAAAATGAAATCATTTAGAAAGAAAATTCATACACTAACCCTAACTATAAAACATAACTATATATAAAGAACTAAAATTCGAGATAAAAATATGTAATACAACAATATATTGCACTATTATATTGCACAAAAAACAGTAAATATATCTTTCAATAAAATACCCATTCTTTTCATTAAACATTAAATAATAAGTGTCTCTACTAATCCTTACCACAATTCAACACTTTCAATATAAACCTCCACTTATCTTGACATCACAGGTTGCCAATACTGAAATTCCAACTATGAAATAGCATAATTGACCAAATAATATAATTAATTTTTGATATTAAGAATTAGTAAGATACTTATATTAAAAATCTAAAACCATTTAAAAAATGTAATACAATTATTTATCTAAATAATATTTGAAAATTGGTAAAAATGTCTATTAAAAGGAAAATTTCATTTGAAAGATCCTGGCGCCATCTATGCAATAAATCTGAAACCAATAACGCAATAACCAAATTTGAATAAAATTACACATTACAAGAAGAATATGAAAAAAACACCAACCTACAATCAAAGAAATAAAAATATTCCTTTATATACCAATATGAATGTTTTATTCTAATTGACCTAAATATTTCTTATCTATATATACTCTTAGAAAACTAATAGGCATTCCATAATCCATTGCAGAAGAATAGAAATTTTTTATGTTCTTAATTCTATTATCAATGTCTGTTACTAAATTATTATTTCTAATTATATAATTTTTCACTAAATTCTTGGAGACAGAAATGCTAAGATTACTATCCCAAAAAGGAAATTTGTTAATCTGAAAATTAAATGCATTTCTTTTATCAAAGGTATCTGTTACTATTTTATTATCTATAATTTTCATATCTAGATCTAGAAATTCTGCAGCTATTTCATTGTCATTAGTTTTTATAAGTTTTAAATAATCAGGATAGAAGTGAATATGCGGCTTAAGGTCTATTTCTTTATTGGATAAAATTAAATCACCTATTTAACGGAAAAATATACTATGGCTAGAATTGGTAAAATCTTTCACATAATAGTGAAGGTAAATAGTTTCTAAACTATTGCTAGCTGGACCTCCTTGAGGTAATCCTTTAATTTGATGGAAAATTCTATTATCAAAAAAGATATAATTTTCTTTAAGAACATTATTAATAAGATTTTTAAAATTATTAATGTTAATATCTTTTTTAAGATCAAAATCTTTATGTATATTAACTAGGGTATTAGTCAAAACTTCAATATCTATACTATTAAATAAATCCTGGAAGTCAAAAGTATATACACTAGTTATGTCTACATCTTTAATTGCATTTAATATCTCTACACTATTATTTACTATAATTGTACCTTTTTGCTTATTTAAATTCTCTATCATTGTCTGTATGTATTTTTGCAATAGTTTGCCAGATTTTGTAATATAAGTATTGCAGCCATTAGTAAGGCTTCTAAATTTAAGAGGACCCTTGTGAAATTTTGGTGTTAGAAAGATGCGAGGATAATCTTTTTTAATATAATTAATTCCCAGTTTTTTATGCAATGCTTGAATTCTATTAGAAATTTCGCTTTCACCTAATTTTGTCTCATTATAAATATCACTGTTAATAAAATGATCATTAAGTATTTTTTGGTAATAATATTTACAAATTGTAGCAAAGTTACTGGGCACTTTGTCTATATAGACTATAACAAATTCTGCTTGCAACTCTTCAATTTGTTTTTAATATCGGGATATCTAATATAATCATTAGATTCAAAATTATAGTTAAAAAGATCTAATAAACTTTTTTGTCTATATTCACTAAATGCCTCTAGAGGCAGATTATATTTAATTAACATAGTTAATATAAATTTATCCATATCTTTTTTAATTTGCTTTTTAATAATTTCATTATTATTAGCCATAGCCAAGCGATACTTTGTACCTTTACTCATTAATTCGTTAATTTTTTCATTTTCGACAATATTCAAATCTCCAGTAATTACATGTCCATGATCTTCATTCAAGAAATTATTATATTTTATGCACTTGCAATCATTACTCGTATTACTTTGTTTTATATTATTATAGTTAAAAATCATTCTGCCTAATTTGTTTGTTAAAAGCACGCTTAATTTTAATATTTTTTATAGGGAAGCAATTAATATGTTTTCCTAATATAGCAGAAAATTTACATTTGTCATACTTTTTGTTCATAAAAAGGAAGGTACAGTATTCAATATCTTTTTTATTGTAAGTGTTATGAGATAAAATTAAATTTTTTATATATGAATTTTATTCATTATTTGTATATATATATATATATATATATATATATATATATACCGCCATCTTGGTATCTGTCAGCCACCAATGTGAGACAGCAAGAAGCTCAGTGAATATCCTCTGCGGAACTATACTTCTTTAATTCAGAAACGCAATTCGCGTTCTCGGAATCTAGCTGAACGCTTCTCTTCTTCTTAAAGTGCTCCTAATACTTGCACAGCAATTATGGCAATCCTACATATCTTTCCACCTAGAGTGCTAGCATGCACCGATTGATGTATCCATGTCAAGTCCAAACAAGCCCAACACTGACAAGGAATCTCATTCGTATCGTCATCTTGGTATCTGTGAGCCGCCAATGTGAGAAAGCATAGTTCTGAGTGAATATCCTGGTCGGAACTGTACTTCTTGAATTCAAGGACTCAAGCACACTTTGAATCTAGCTCAATGCTTCCCTTCTTCTTCAAATGCTCCTAATATGTGCAAATAACGACGTATCTAAATTTAGCCCTCCAGGACGCGCATCGTGCCTGCGAGGCCCAGTGCTTGCAAGAATTTATTATAGAAAATTAACCCCTCAACGAAATAATTCCAGATTCACGCTATCTGCATTCAAGATCATTTACTTGCTGAACACAGGTATATCGAGAATTTCCTCTCATTTGTTATCACAGAAAACAGAAGGTCGGGCCTACGAAGCCCGATGGGCGCTCGTGTTTCTTTGTAGGATTACTAAATAGAACAGATAGATCGCGACAACTCATCGCTATTCAAAATACAAATAGTAGATGTAAAGATTAAAAAAGCTTTTAGCTGAAAATCAACTAATTAAGAATCGATTAAAGAAGAAAATAAAGAAAATGTTGCTGTTGAATTATTTAGAGATCTTCTGTCGAATTCTGAAAAGGAATTAGACAATGAATGGAATATTTCTAAATCCACCGATTATTTAGAAGAAGTCTGGAGTTAAAAAATGGTGTAGTAAACGGTAAGAAATGTGGAATTAAGAAAATGGTTTAAAATAGAACCTCGCAAAAATATGAGAAATTTTTACGTACAACATCGTTTCACAACTACCCGAAAACTTTGGTTAAGAAAGGGTCTTGGAAATCCTTATCGATGATAGAGATGATGATTAATACTTATATCCAGGAAAATTCAGGTAATTTTGGGTGGGAAAGCCAGTATTTTCATAAACACCTTGGAAATACAAGCATTCATCAATTTTCTCCAATTTAATGCGCTTTCTATAAGAGACTTATCTGAAAATTATTTAATTAATATTTCATATTCTGTACACTAGTGCAACAAATATTTCCTATTAAAGTAAATGTATTTTTCTGCGAGTTTTGTTGAAAAAACAGGACCCCGGGCCTGCGAGGCCCGATGCGCGTCTTCGCGGTTTAAAAAACGCTTCTTGACCGCAACGTAACTGGAGAAGCGATACCTCTGAAAGCAATTCCATCCCATGTGACTGAGGGAAATTTTATTATATGTTTCAATTCTGCTCATTTAGAAGTGATTAATGAAGAGATTTAACCCTGCACTGCATACTGTATCAAATTTGATACATAATTTATTTTTCACGTTAAAAATGAATAGAATTTTTTTATCCACTCGTACCCGCTTTATCAGATTAGAAACTTTTAAGAGACCAGATAATAACCTTTTCTTCGATTTTCCATGGACAGCACAGGTCCTATTGATATGTCTGTAATAGTCAGTTGTTCAATTCCTGATGCGCCTATTGACATATTGATGCAGTTTTTAAAATTTAACCCTTTCGCGTTCATTGGTTTCGCATCGAAACCACAAATTTAACATTTTTTACTGCGCATGGGCGAAACATAGCGAAATTTTTCTTTTATAATTTAAGCGCCAGATACATAGGACAACTTATATAAAAATTCCAGTTCCAGAAAAACGCATCTTGATCGCATCGTAACTGGAGAAGCGATAGCTCTGAAAGCAATGCCATCCCATGTGACCGAGGGAAAATTTATTGTATGTTTCAATTCGATCTGCTCATTTAGAAGTGATTACAGAAGATTTTTTACCCTTCACCGCATACTGTATCAAATTTGATACATAATTTACTTTTCACGTTAATAATGAATAGAATTTTTTTATCCACTCGTACTCACTTTATCAGATTAGAAACACCATAAGAGACCGGATAATAATATTTTTTCCATTTTCCATAGACAGCACAGGTCCTATTGATATGTCTGTAATAGTCAATTGTTCAATTCCTGATACGCCTATTGACATATTTATGCAGTTTTTAAAATTTAACCTATTCGTGTTCATTGGTTTCGCATCGAAACCACACATTTAACATTTTTTACTGCGCATGGGCGAAACATAGCGAAATTTTTCTTTTATAGCTTAAGCGCCAGATACATAGGACAACATATATAAAAATTCCAATTCAATACCGTTAGTATTCAGAAAGATATCGGCATTGCATGAGCTGAATTGCTATTGATCTCTAAGAGAAACAAAATAATGAGGGTTCTTGCACAAATTGATATTTTTTAAACTTGAATCTTCGAAGGTAATCTCTAATTTTATGAAGGTAGAATATCCTGAATAATCACGTATAATTATAAATTAAATACATAATTTAAATTGCATTTTGATGACAACTAATTCGGAGGAAAAATATCTCATTACCGTTCATTGGTTTCACTGTGAAACCGCAAATTTCTTGAAAATAAAAAATGCTAATTTTTTTCCCTTTGGATACTTATGATTAGCTGCATGTCTAACACTCAATTTTCATGGTAAAATAGTAATAAATAATAATTATTAAAACGAAACATGCAGTGAACTGTAAAGAGTTAGAAAAGAGTCTTGCATCTTTCATCAATTGCTTCTACAGATATTTACCATTTGAAATTACTTTTAAAATACTCTTTTTATTGTTTTACAAAAAGAAATATTGATTTGAAACGTTCATTAAATTCAATTTAGTAATCTCACAATTCTATTTTGATTTTATGTATATTTTTATGTTGTTATATGTGAACTCCCTATGCCAAAAAATATATTTCATTTTGAAAGCTAAAAAATCGCGCATTGAAGGGTCAATATCGTCAACGAAACCAAATTAAATCATACGATTTACAAAAAATCAGGCAGGTAACCGCAGAAAAATTTATTATTTTGATCAAAAGAAAAATGTATCCTCTATTATAAATCCCAAGACCTCGTGTTGCAAGATTCAACCATCAAAAATGTCATAGAACTCGATGGGAAATTCTGATTCGCACACGCTTGACCGTTAAGCTTCCAATATTTCACTTACATTTAGAATTGCTACTTCCTAGTAGAAAAGTGGAACTTGTGCAGGGGTCTAACATTTATTTCTAGATATTTTGAATATAAATACGTTTAACACTTAAACAAAATATATATTATACCAGATAAAAGTTATTTTGATACTAGATAAAAAATATATTATTGACAAGTTCCCATTTTTTCAAATATTCCAGTTTCATGATACACTTCACAATGAATTCGAAATTTTTGGATTAGTCACTATGGAGTTTCGAGGATAACTTTTACCATCCTGAAAGTTTTTTAGAATGAATTCAAATAATAAATAACACATATCGTGCGAAAATTTACAAACAATGCAAAAATACTATTCAAGCTGGATGCCTATCAAAGGTTGTGAATTTTCTTTAATTTATAAAAGTTCCTAGGGAGGAACATGAATTTACATACGATGATATTTTTGTACCAAAACAAGTAATGCAAATAATGCTGAAAAATTTCCCAATTATTATTTTGAATCCAGTTCGAATAGAGGCCTTAGCCCTTGAAAAAATGGACTGGAATGGATTCCTTGTTTGATTTTTTCGATTACCTCTGAGTTTATCTCAGTTTTTTGGCTTTCATTGCATGATATTTATTTCCATTTTTCTTTGTTTCTTGTATGCACCTGCAATTGCGCGCTACTTAAATATTGTTTAAATTTTACTTTCTAAATTTTATTGTTTATAAATAATGTTTTTTATGTTTTTGTTTAAAGTTTGAGTTATTTTTTTTATTTTTAAATTTATTCTAATTTTTCTAGTTGATTATTTTTAATGCCAAATATATGTAATATTTCGACGAAGTCTTCTGAAGAGAATTTCAAAAGTTGGTGGGAAAAGAAACACAAATTTTTGAGAGATGAAAGATAAATCTTTTAACGATTCTAGCTTGAGTCATCTGAAGGTTAAAATCAATAGACAGAAATTGGATATAATGCGGAAACGCCAAACCTGTGAAGAGGATCGCTTTGATACCCATCAAAAGAGTGCGACACAAATAACGTCGACAGACTTTGTGTTTTGACTGTCTGAGAAGTGTTGATTGAGTGCTGTCTAGCAAATAATGCTACCACGCATGCTAGCATGTTTTTTGTTCAAGTTTCAAGTATATCCGAGAAAGGGCTTTGTCCCCAAATATATTTACCCAGAGTGCAACAGGCCCACGCACATGGCTGAGGACTTTGTGGATCGGAACACTTATCCATCGTTCCCCAATCCTAGTTCCTTCTTCCAGGAAAACAAGTAATGAAAATATATGCAATATTTCGATGAAGTCTTCTGAAGAGAATTTCAAAAGTTGGTGGAAGTAAAACCCAAATTTTTGAGAGATGAAAGATAGATATTTTAACGAATTGCTGTATATTCTAGATTAAGTCGTCAGAAAGTCAAAGTCAATAGACCGAGA
>BGPR01016225.1:24637-34977 GCA_013235015.1 Araneus ventricosus
ATTTTGATTCTTCTTAACCGTGAAACACAATAAGCGAAATAAGCTATAACAAATAAACAGTGCTTTCAAGATTTTAATTCTTATTCTTAGCGTTGTATAAAGGTTGAAATTTCGTTTTAGCTATTCAGTTCGACATGCAAGCATCAATTTTAAACCGGTGGATTACTAATTCTTTGCTCTCTTACATCGCGTCAAACTCGACATTCTGAATGATGTATCTTTTTGTTTAGAAAAACGGATTGAGGGGAGGAAGTGATGACGACTCTTCATCAAACATATTTGTGCATCCCCGCCCCGACACCACCACTATTCTCAACACATACAATACTACCTTTATAAAATTATTATATAGGCATGAGGTGCTTCTGAAAGTTGTTACTTCGGCATTTTTTATTAATTTTACCATTACAATAAGGAATTTCAGAATTATTCACTTTTTAGCTCCCCATATCTTCTAAACTATTGATGCGAAAATAAAGATATAGAACTTTTTTTGTAGGGAATTTAATGTAATTTATTTTTGTAACTGAGAATTTTTCTCTAGAACCCATAGTTTTCGAGATATTTAAGAAAAACTGAAAAAGCCCCCCTTTAAACCCTCCTGTACCTCCAGCGTAACTCCCAGGGTCGGTAACTTTTAGTATGTTGTTTAGGGCACTAATCCCTACAACTGTGCCAAATTTTAAAACTACATCATTTTTTTCTATTTTTCCTTCGTTGCCTGGACTACATGTCTGATAGAGCTTTTTATAAAAACCATATAATAGCAAACACTCGAAAATTGATTTTTAGGAATTGAAACAAATTAAAAACAGTCTTTTTTCAGTTTCCTTAAAAGCGAAATCTATCCTTACATTCACGCGTGTATAATTATGCATCTTGTTATCTTTCCGAGTGCAAAAGGTTACTCATGGAAACACCATGAACGATATAGAATTTTTTGTCACTGCATCAATTCTGATATTTGATTATACAGAGCAGAAGTTCAATGTCTGCATTACCTATTCAAAAAGATCAATTTTGTAGGAAGAAAACAGGGTCGTCAAAATATGCTTACGAATACTTATCATAAATCCGAATTTATTGAGAGGAAGAAAATCGTATTCTGAAAGAGTTATTGTTCTACAATTTCAAATGGCATCTATTTAGTTGATATTTAAAAAGAAGTGGTGAAAATTAAATTTAAAGTTACATTTTTTTTCAATTATTTCCTGGACGCATTCAACATAATAATTGTGATATTGATTTGAGATTTTTCCCAGATTTTCCATTCCATATAACATAAATCCCATATAACAGAAATCCCATATAACATGAATCCCATATATAATATATCCCATATCCTAAATCCCATATAACATATATCCCATATAACATAAATCCCATATCACAAATATCTCACTCAAATTGATAAAAAAATTAATTGTTTTTGAAAATTTACGTTCTTTTATAAATTTACTCCTTACCTAATTAAGCTATCTTAACATTCGACGGTTAATTTTATAGTTCTTTTAAGGCTTTCATCGCAAAATTTTAAAAATGTCTTTTCCCAAGAGATGGCGCTGAAGTTTACTAGGTTGTGACGTCATCTTTTTCATCAAACTTACAGCCTTTTTGCCAAGAAGGAAATAAATAGTACTTTCTGGCACCTCAAAATAACTGAAGGGTTCCCTAGCCTCATAAATGACTGCTCATTCTTACAATACAAAAGAGGGCTCCGAATTGCTGTTGGGTGCGAGCAGGGTCGAACAAGAGAGTCTTAACTTCCCGTTCTATTAGAAAATTGTTTGAGATGTTTTTCTTTTAGCTGGTTTTGCATTTCTTCTTCGTGGGGAGAAAAACGAGTATCGCTTGATGTGTGTCTTGGTGGTTTTTTTTCCGATCTGAAAATCTTGAATCAGAGATGTTTCGATAACAGTATTTTATGCTTCTAGAATGACAACAAACTGAATTAAAATTTAAAGTTATAAATATTAGTCAGCCTTCCTTGTTTAGAATTTCGCGTTATTTAAAAGTAATCACAAGCAATCTATAACAAAATAAATCAAATTCCCTTTTCTGCAATCAAACACCTAAAACTCTTAATAATTGGCTACAAACCAAAATAACTCTTGAGATATGGGGGACTTAACAAAAATATATAATTGTATTTTGCACACCTCTAAAATGATCGAAGAGCTTTTCTTGATTTAATTCTCATGTCAAGTCTCCACACTTCCTAACACAACCCAAATTCCTTTTATCTTTACGATAATATTTGTAAGATACACTTATATGATAAAAAGTATCTAGACAATTTCGGAATTTCACACTTTTTAGAACTTCTCCGGAAAGGCTAGACAAACTGCCCTTAAACTTCGTCCATGCAAAGAATATACTCTAATTCACATTTTACTGTGAAGATTCCGTCACGAGGGCAATAAGGGGACAGAGTGGAAATTGACAGTGGTGTCTAATGATTGTAAAACAATGAGTGTAAAATGAGTGTAAATGAGTGTGTGTAACAAATGAATGAGTGTAAAATTTAAAAAATTATTTAAAAAATTAGCTAGTTTTTCCGAACACTATTGCTTTTTTGTAATTCCAAGTATTAGGCAGCGAAAATGATATAAAAATTTAATTTTCCACGAAATAATACGGAACTTATAGAATATTTGACAATGTGATAGAGAATGATTACGTTAAAATTTGAAGTTAATGCTAAAATAGTATCACAATTTCGTTCTGTAATATTTTTCGAAAGCATCTGTACCTCTAAATGAACCTTTTGGAGTAACTTCCAAATTGCAAAGTTTCATCCAGTTATGTACAATGGCATGCAAAAGTTAAGGAACATTTCGTAAAATGCGAGAAATTTGCAATTAATACAAAAACTATGTTTCGAAATCAGTTCTGGAGAATCGTGTAAAATTCAGTAGAATATCATATACATATAAAAGTGAAGATTCGGTCACGAGGGCAATTAGGGGGCCACCAGAAAGGGATGAAGGCGAAAATGGAGTTTCACCCATCCTGTTTCACAGAAAGTTGATAACGAGATGTAACTTTTATCAATGGTTATGGTTTAATGTGCATAATATTTGCATGCATTTTCGTTAGCATAGCACAAATATTCGGGAAGATATAAATGCTTCTTTAAAAAATCCCTAATTTTTCCGCGTGTGTTTTGCGTAGAACATGCAGAGTTTTCATTCAAATTATTCGAAATTTGCAGAACACTTGACAATATGTTACAGAAGTATTGTATTACACTTCAAAGTAAATACGTTGAATATTACAGGAAATATGAGTGTTTGTACTAAATAATTTTTTATTGCGCATGTGCTAGACGCAGCTGAATGTTTCTTTCATAACTTCAATGCCAGATATATAAAGCAACTTTAAAAAAATTCCATTTGAATCCCATTAAAATTCAGAAAGCTGTCGGCATTACAGTGAGGTGAATTTCAATTTATCTTTAAGAGAAGCTAAATGATGAGGGTTCTTGCACAAACTGATATTTTTAAAACTTTAATCTTCGAATGGTATTTGAGAAAATGCAATTTAAATAATGTATTTAATTTATAAGTGTTCGTGGTATTCAGAATATTCAATTTTACTAAAATTCAATGTTATTGTTCGAAGATTCAAACTTTTAAGGGTGCATTCATTTGGCATACGAATAATATGACCTGCCCATCTGTGAACAGGACTGCATTATAGTTGGACTGAAGGTTCACAGGAATGTTATAGTTGGACCGAAAGTGCACAGAATAATGTTCTAGTTGGACTTGCGTTAGAACAGGTTTCTGTTAAGAAGAAGTATGTATGGCAACAGGTGGAACACACGTGCTTCTCCGGGTTCGTTCGGCTAGATGTGATGGAGAGGTGAAGAATGGATGTGAAGTAATGTCGCCTTCCGTTTTTCGATTCCTGCTTTTACGAGTTGCTGCTTGGTGTACGATCCATGTCTTCGTTAAATCTATTGAAGCCTTGCCATGTGCTTTTAAGGACATATTGTCCCAAGGAATTCTTCATTACAGGTGTTAATACTAAAGTGTAGCGTGATGGAGATCTCTGTTTGAGTGAATAGTTTTTCGAGCTTCGTTTTCCTCATCCTGATGTTAAGCATGCTTTGGTAAGACTTTTTTTTTCAACTGCAGTTGAAGCTTCCTTTTTCCCAATATGTTGCAACATTTTTATACTAGTTAAAATAATATTTTCTTACAACGTATCACTATACTGAAACATTTTTAGAGTAACGATACATATTTTTCATACACGTGTTTTGATGATTTTTACAGATTTTTGATGTGTAGACAGTAATGCCGTGGATAAATGTTAATAAATAGTGTTTTTCTTGTCTACTCAATTGTGTGCTCATGCCTTTGGTGTACTAATCATTATTACGATCACTGTGCCATTTTTCATGTATTTATTTTCAGTTATAGGGTTAACATTTTTAGTCACACCATAATATTTTGGTGCCGCGACATAAAGTAAATTTTTCAGGTTGAGAACTGGGCACCAATGTGTGAGAGAACATTTTTGAATTTATGATATTACTGAAGGTTCATTTGTATGAATTTGGTGTAATTCGTATTATTTCTCAGTATTAGTATTATTTCTCACTGTGTGCATGCAGGGATTTAAGCATTGTCTAGTTTAATTTGACATTATTTAGTGTTTAAATATGCCTCCTAAAAAACAAAAAGAATTTACAATCAAATGACTGCATCATTGCCCCATTATTCTGGTGAGATTGAGAAAAATATTAATTTTTGCTTGGATATATTGGAAAGTTTAGAAACCCAAAGCAACCAAACATTGTTAAACGTTGGTTCTTATATTTACAGGATTTTTCTTATAATATTGATCATATTAAAGGTTGTGACAATCCAGCTGATTTTCTTTCTCGAATGCAAATTGAGGATGTAGAAGTAAATAATCTTTTCTATATGGGTGACCAACTATCTCACAGTAATATAAAACTTTGTCAGTCAATGGATTCCTGTACTAGTGAAATCATAAAAAGGATTGAGGAAAAAGACTCAAAAGCATGTCAAAAATATTTTATTGATTCTTACACAGGATTATTAATGTTTAAAATAAAATCGGGAAAGGATCAAGTATTGAATAAAATATGTATTCCCAGAAATTTAGTGAGAGATTGTTTATTAGTAGCTCATGCTCCTCATTTTGGTGTACAGAAAACTTATGATTTTATCAAAATTAAGTAATTTGGCCTGGAATGTATGCAGATGTAAAAAAGTTTTGTGAAAATTGTTACAATTGCATGCAAAATAAACCTAAACGTAAGACAATTACTCATTCTATTCCAAAACATCATTTGGCACCAGGTGAATTTTTGGCAATTGACATTGTCGGTAAACTTCCTCGCTCAGTTGACAACCAAAATTACATTTTGACCATTGTAGATCACTATTCAAAATACTTAGAAGCTATCCCAATACCTAATACTATTTCTAATACAATTATTAGACATTTAAATTACTATTTTCTAGATTTGGTTTACCCAAATACATATTGTCTGATAACGCCACTTATTTCAAATCTGATGAGATTGTAAATTTTTATGAGTCTTTAAGAATTGAACACAGGAAAAGTTCTATTTACTATCCGAAATCTAATGGACTTCTGGAGAGAACTCACAGAGTACTTAAAGAATCTGTAGTTTCAATTTCTCAAAAAGTACATGATTACTCAACTAGTTTGTTATTCTTTAAATTACATTACAACAACTCCAAACATGTTGTCACACAATATACACCCGCAGAATTATTTTTTGGAAGAAGGGTTAACATTCCAATTCATTCATAAGATTATAAAAATTCTAAATTTTTGATACAGTTTAAACGGTCTAACTTCTCGATTCGCTTCATATTTCATAATTATTTCACCCCCTGTTGCTTCCTTTGGAGTGCCTGGTCATTCCGCTGGTGTCGTGAGGAATGATGGAGAGGATGTATCGATGTTGCTGTCACTCTCGTCATCTGACCACAGTTCGAAATGAGAAGGTCGTTCCCAAAAACAGCTCTCGTGTAACTTCAAAAACTGGACGCAAATATTGCTTAACTAACTTTTAAAAAATTCTCTGATAAAGAACTTATTTTTAAAATGATGAAAAAAACACAATTTTTATTGAAACGCTCAATTTTAATACATGAAAATAGAATAACGTTTTGAAAAAGATACGAAAGAAAGTGATGATACATAATGATAAGTATTCGTAATCATTATAAATCTAACAAAAACACATTTTATGAAACATAATCGCTTTTAGCGTTGCTAATGATAAAGACATAAAAGATTTAGACAGAAAAATATACTTAGATAAATATTTATGTATAATATATATAATAAGATGAATAAAAAGATACATAAAATAGATAATTATTTAAAATTAATTAGCACAGAAGCATTCATACACGTTATTACAGGTTTTATGATTTCTTCGGATCATCTGCCCTCAATTACCTTTTCTTTTTATGAAACGCTTTTACTAAGTTCGAAATGTTTTATGTTTGTATGTATGTAAGGTTGGAATTTTGTGATAGATTTTTCACTCACTTCTTAATGCAATGAGTTCTGAAATTATGTATATTTTTTGGGTCTTGATGACAATGCAATATTTTAATAATTTTAGTGCTCTCAATTTTTAATTTCTTCAAAAAATTCGCAAAATTGCGTTTGCACTCGGTAGGTTTCCATGGCACCATCTATAATATTTTTGAGAACTAGAATACTTGACATAGTAATTTAAATGTTTCAATAAAAATAAAAATAAGTATGTCCTATTATAGATCTTTTTAAAGAAATTATTGCTGGAATTAAATAAAGCATAGGGTCCATTACGTACATCGCATCAGACCTTTTTCAATGAACTAATGGCTTTAGTTAGTTGATGTATGAAATATTTATAATACTGAATTAAGACATAAATTAAAGACTAAAAGCTAGAAAATAATAAATATCAAAAAACTTTAAAAAAAAACGCTTCTACCAATGCATTAAAAAAGAAAATAATAATTTTTATAAAAATTCTGGAGCTCAAAACAAAAATCGCAAAAGCGTGAGGCGCTGAAAACAACAGGAGAAAGATATAAAACCTCAAGGATTATCATCAGAAACAAAATGTTATTAAACATTCATCATATCAAATATATTATAAATGTGTTTACAATTATAACTTACTTACAGCTTTTCTACCTGCGCCTCACGCTTTTACGATTTTTGTTTTGACCTCCAGAGTTTTGAGAAAAATTATTATTTTCGTTTTTAATGCATTAGTAAAAACGTTTTTTTTTAATGTATTTATACTTTCTTTTAACTAACAGTGGTTCACGTATAGGCAAGTTTCTCGGTGAACTACCATCAATGGTTTATGGAAGGGCGCATTGTAAGTAAAAATTTTCTAACTTTGGAATCAAATGTGTCTAAAATTGTTCATTTCGATAGATCCTCATTCTAAATGCATGCATTTCACACCACACATACAAGTCGTACCATTTCCTGTTTGAAATAATGAATTGCCCCTGGATTTGGTAATGAAGTTTGTGGCTTTCGGGAAGGTAAATTTCGCCTTTATTTGAAATTTTCAAGCCGAATTTATATTTTATAGGAAGATTCTCTGAATTCGTTCCTGCGTATTTGTAGCAACAAGAAACTCGATTACTTTAATATTGAAATATGAGCAGAGAAACATGAAACGTAGAATTTTAATCTGATACCTTCCAATTAGGATAGGCAATGACAAATCAGATTTTGATAGCAGCAGTCTGCTAAATATATCGTGTTAGTCAGTAACAATTCAAGACACAGTAAACCGGAAGAGATACCTGTTGTGTAAAATGCTTGGTATTATAGATGGCTTTCGTACTGTGGATGATGGCGTCAATCTTATTTTATATATAATTGGATCCTCCCCAGCATTCCCCGCTTTCAGATTTTGTTTGAGATATTGAGTCGTGGAAGTTGAGATGTGCACTTAGCCGGCACCAGGGCCGAACGAATACGTATGAATTCTATTTGATGTGTGAATAAAGCCAAGTTTGTTCTTATCAAAGGCTCCAGCGTCTCCTTTGACATAGTATCTGTAAAATCGAAAAAAACATTAATCTTCATATTTCGCATCGGGACTTCTGGGCTTCGAGCGACATCGAGAGAGGCTTGCAGACATCTCTAGGGTCTGCTGGACTGCTCGTATCGGGACTTCTAGACTTCGATCGAGATCAATATAAACTTGCAGACATCTGTTGGGTCTGCTGGACTGCTCGTATCGGGACTTCTGGACTTCGAGCGAGATCGAGAGAGGCTTGCAGACATATCTCGAGTCTGCTGGACATATCGGGACTTCGAGCGAGATCGAGAGAGGCCTGCAAGCATCTCTCGGGTCTAATGGACTGCTCGCATCGGGACTTCTGAACTTCGAGCGAGATCGAGAGAGGATTGCAGACATCTCTCGAGTCTGCTGGAGCTGTCTCGACTAGAAGATCGACTCTTGCTCCCGGAATTCATTATCAGTACGCCAATGTAAAGACTATTGAATTTATCCAAATTCATTTGAATGCAATTGATGTATTCTAAAAGAATTTCATCTGACAGCACGTTATTCGAGATTTAGTGTAATAAATCTCTATATTGTTACAAAATCCGTTCGTATGTGTGCGGTGAAAACAGTCCATCAATTAGGATAACAGAGAATGAGACTTTATTCTGGAATATTCCGGAAAAAACGAGGCGCAGGTAACAGGAAAAACAGCACTTGCACAAACTAACAGTAGAAGCAGACAGCAAATCACTAACAATAACAGCAATAGCAGGAAAAATAGCGGCCATCGTCTAACAGCTGACCAACTCTCAAAGCTTACTAGTCTCCAAACAGATTCTTCGAACTCTGCAGACGTTCAAAGATGATTGTCTCGTCTCAGCAATTCCGGGTTTTTATACCTTTTGCGACAGGATGTGACGTCACATAGAATTTTCTACGTAAATCTCGTTATATCAGCCTCTAATAGAGATATCATGAAAATTCTTGGAAATTCGAGAACTTTCATTTTATCGCCAAAGTCGCAAAATTTGTCGCCAAGTCGACAAATGGTCTCCAAGTTTGTCGCCAACTGGTCTCCAAGTTCTTCGCCAAATAGTCTCCAACTTTGACGCCAAGGTCAGGGTCGTTGACCTCCATCCGCCAATAGATAATAAGAACCTCTGTAAATGTCTATTTCCAACCGTAAGACTAAAGTTGTGGTGAAAGCAACATTACATGTTTGTAACAATATTCAAAGTGAGGAATGTCGCATTAACGGAGTTCTTGCTAGAGCCTATAGACGCGTAAAAACCCGCGTTACGTCACTAACAGGCAATGCAGGCATTAGAATGTCAAACTTTCTATAAAGAAAATGAATTACCCTAAATACTCCTAATCTGAAATATTTCTAGGGAGCATCTGCATTTATTAGACTTATTTTATCAAGAAATGTTTGAAAAGCTACAACTTTCATACATATTTTTTGCGACAATTAATATTCTTATATATCCTCTCAAGATAATTCAATTGCATATTAGCGACCACTTTCGTACACAAAAATAATCCCTCATAATCATATAATGAACCTAATTCTATTATAATATCTGCTCCTCTGCAACAATAATTATCATTAGTCTGTCAATGGAAAAACGTCCATCTTTCTGACAAAGTTATCGTTGCAGATTGCAACAAATCTCGATCAAGAAACTTCTCATTAAATATCCGATCAATACGGTTGAGCGTGAATTTCTTCTCCCCTGCACCCCGCCACCTTCGAATGTTTTGATGTCACATTTTGATACACTTATCGCTTAATTATGTCAGCGTAATCCCTTTACGCTAACTACACGTCATTCAATACGCACGGCCGCTGGTGTTCAAGTTCTCCACAATTTGTGTAATGAGGGATGGCAACAGCTTATCTTGCCTTTCGCGAGGTCTCTGTTTTTGTTCGGAACTTTCTTAGAAACCATTCTTATCTCTCGGCTTTTTTTCAGCTTCTCCCAGAATCGATTGATTAGATGTTAATAAGTTAAGTGATGTCGAAACACATAGAACACGAGATTGTTTAATGAGCTGGTAGTATGAAGTCGTCTCTCCGATTCTTTCAGAGACAAAATGGGTGTTAGAAAAATTAGAATTCGAAAATTGGTACCGATGATGGTGTCAAGTTACGTGCGAAGAGGTTTATAGATTTCTTCTGCAAAAGAATGAGACACAGATGTTATAATGGCGATCTACTGCATTTTTTCTAGAAATTATGGATTATCCTTCAATAAATAGTAGAATGCAATAAAATTATTCGTGTTTC
>BGPR01016226.1:0-34976 GCA_013235015.1 Araneus ventricosus
TTTTACAGTACAGTTACACAAGCATATCCAAAGATCTGGATAAAAAAACATTCAATTACAAAACACAGCAACAGGGATTTGGTTCTGAACCAGCAAGAGTATTGATGAAGTTTCTTTTCAGGAACAATAGCAGCAGCTGTGCCGAACTGAAAATCTGCACTGTTTCCAACAGAAGTTTTATCATCACGCATCTACTTGTATAGCTCATTTTAATCCTGCATATCTTATGACCTAAAATGAAAAGGAATACCACTCATTATTTCAAAGCATTAATGACCAAAAATATGTATTCGTAGCATTAATTTTCAATAAGCAATCATCCCATTGAATTAGTTTTGAAACACATTTTTTTTCCAATCTGAATCAAATACTTCTTGAATATAAGGTGCAGATATATGCATAAAAATTTCCCAATTATTTTAAGCTTATGTATATAAATATTCAATAACAAATGTACAAAACAGTAGGTTTTTAAAACTTATTTAAATAATTCATAACAAATTAATAAGCCATTTAATTTTAGTAAAATGTGTTGACATTTTTCCGAATATTCTACAACTTATCCCTTTTTTTACAAGAAATTAGAAGTTTATTCACAGTATATTTTGCATCAAAAAATTGAAAATCAAGTATATTTATGTCTATCTGGCAGTAGAATTTTTGTTTCATATCTTTAATAAAAAAATTTTAAAACAGTTTATTACCTCAAGATTCCATTGGAATAAAAAAAATTCATTAAAATACCAAGTTACAAGACATTAATTAATAGCAAAATAGATAACTAACCTGCTCATAGACAGTCCATGCCATGGCAGCCATCAAGGTTCGTCGTACTACTCTTGGTACCATTCCAATAAAAAAGCCTCTAAAGCCATTATCCTATGCAAAAGAAATATGATTAAATTAAAAGAAAAGTAACCAATTAAATATAACCAACATAAATTTATAACATTTACTAAAATGCTTGGCAAATTTATTCAGTTATAATTCTTCCCCCCCCCCCTCCTGCGCAATTTTTTTTTAAATTCGAAACAGATTATATATTTTGTTTGAAATTAAAAAAAAAATGTAAAGAGTGAAATCCTTTCTCATTCATTGTTTCATATTTCTTGCTTTCTTATTCTATATTTGCTATAAACGCACATGAAACATTTGCTTTCAATCTTTAAACATACCATCATCCATAGTGATGTGTTTTTTTTTTAATTTCAAAATATTAGCATATTAACGAATATATCCATTGAATTTAAAATGATTTTGTACACATTTATTTATATTTTTTATGAAACATGATTTTAATATATGATACTAAAAATCCAGAGAATAATATAAAGCAAGAGGGGAAAAAAGTTGTTACAATGAGACTCATTATACAAAACCATAATTATTCATATTATAAGTAAGGTTTTAACATCTTATTGTTCATACAATTTTATAACAGAAAAACTTTCTAATTTTCTTCCTAACTCTCCAGTTCTTTTTAAAACACTGAAGAACTGCAAATATGAGAAAACTTTATACCTTCATACCGCTATATAATATGAATATTAACACAACTATACAACTAATATCTTTTTTGTGTGTGTTGTGACGTTGGTTTATATTAACTGTAAAGCCTCAACACCAAGTCAGTTTACATAGAAGAAAAAAATCTGGGGTTGCAAAAACTCTCGTCTGGATTTTTTAGCATTTCTAAGCAAAACCAGCTAAGAAAACCATCTTGACTTACAGGATTTTATTACATTTTGTTATAGAGATATTTTTAACTGAAAGTCCTTTTATTTATTCATATTTAGTTCTTCACTTTTTATTCATGTTTGAATTTTGGCATTGTAGCGAAGTTTTTCTTTTTAAAGTGCAGTCATTAAAATCTTTTCCACCCAAAAAAGAGTTGCAAGTGGAATAAACTTTAAGCCCGATATAAACTATAGAAAAGAAACAAAGCATTGCTTATTTTTCCAATTAAGAGTGTGTTATACAGTTATGTTTTAAAAAATCTATTAACAGGTTGGTAAGGTTCAACAATATAATGTAAAATCAAGATTTCTATAATGCGAGATTAAAATAAAAGAACTGCAATGACACAGAAATTATTTGCATCATCAAAATTTTCGGTACTTACGTATTAACGCCACCGAGGCTACAGATTGGCGGTAATGCGCAAATAAAGAGCAATCTTGTTTACAAAAAACGGCAAATTGGCGTTAATACGCAAGTACAAAAACCGCCAAATCTGTAGCTGCGGTGGCGTTGGCGGCACTTAAAAACCGCCAAATTGGCGTTAATACGTAAGTACAAAAACCGCCAAATTTGGCGGCACTTAAAAACCGCCAAATCTGTAGCTTCGGTGGCGTTAATACGTAAGTACCAAATTTTCAATAAAAAAAATTACCTTGAACACTAAAGTAACAGCGACTGGAGCAGTGTTGTATTTTTGGGGGTAAAGCTGCATTTTAGTTTTTATTACATCAGCCGGCTGGGTGATGGCTGAGGCAAGTATTCCTGCTACAACCCCACAGCCGAAGTTGATTGGTACATTTAGAACATTCTCACGAACAGCTGTCGGAAAATAAAGATGCAAATTTTTAGTTTCTACCATAAAAATTTGAAATAAGTACAAAAGAAATAAAATTATAATAAAAGGTAGGTTGAAATCTTCTTCAAAAGACTTCTTAGTTAATACTTGTCCATAAAATGCATTACAAATCAGAGTGATGGGAATGATTATAAAATCATATAAGTTGTTAAATGATACACCATTTATGTAAAATATAATGTAAGAATGTCTTTGCATTTAAAAATCCTTAATTCTTGAAATGTCCAAGTATAGTTACAAAAAAAATTAATGAAACAATAAATAACTATTTTATCAGAAAATAAGTAGATTTGAATATATAAGAATATAATCAAATGGAATGTAATTTTTAAGACTGATATAAATAATTTTATTAACCAACCATCTCTTTCAACAGGTGCATTAAAATATACTGCATTAGTTATACTTTTAATTAATTATTTTTTAAACCAACTAATACTACATCAAACATCAAAATTTTCCATTAAAGAAATACTAGTTTCAATAGAAAGAATTAAAAACATTTTAAGTCACTCTAGACTAGATTTCCCTAAGCCTTTTCCTTATATAGATATTATTTTAGATATTTTTCTAGAAAAATGAAATATATAAGACAGAGAAAATACACATAAGAGAAAATATGCAGAGAGAATGAGAAATGCAATGGAACTCACATGAAGGTACCATCTTTTTGGTTTGTGTATAGAACATCAAATAAATTCCTGAAAACGGTGCATCTCTGAGGAGAGTAGGAACTAAACCCGAGAAAAGACCTATAAATAAATAAATAATAATTATGATTCAGAACTTACATTCAATGGGAAAAAAGTCTCATTATTTTAAAATAAAAAATACAGAGAGGTATTTATATTTAAAACCAACTGACCTTTTCTTCCTTCTAATCGATAAATTTTACATAAGGCTTCAGATAAGCTATTGTAGGCATACACTCCACTCTAAAAGTCAAAAGCAAACAATGTCACTTAAAATACATAGATGGTTATATTTAAATACTTAAGAAAATAATGATTATATTAACGATTTAAATTATCACATTCTATCAGTGTTCTACAGTAACAATTATAACAGAAATAATGCATTTAAGCCAGTTGTTCCCAACCTTTAAATTTTTGAGACTCGATGTTCCATATCAGTTTTACTCATATTCCTTTCAAAGATTTTTATTGAATTTAATCCCTTTTTCAATAAATTTCTGAATTCTAAATAATTAATATCAAAACATTTTTGTGTTATGAATTTGCTTTTCCTAAGGGCAACATTTTATGTTTATATTAATAAACTGTATTAATTAGTTGAAATTTGTCTTTTATCCTTTTCTACTACAATGTATCTCCTTAATGAGGCTCACCCCACGAGTTCAGAATCAATGGTTTAGTGAAACAAAATTTTATTACTGCAGATTTAGCTTCAAAAGAGAATACTAAGTTTGAAAATTAAAATAATAAAATATTGATAAGTTCAAATAAATCCAGAGGTTCCTGAAGTTTATTTTGCAAACTGAAATAAACTGATTCCATATTTATTCAACAGACTCTTCTTAAGCCTTAAAAAAAAAAAAAAACCTTTTAAAAATTCGTTAAGACCTGTTAAAGGCGTAATTAATAACAATGAAACTGAAATTTAAATTATTTATAAAATATGTGAAAAAAATATGGTTGAGATGAGTGGCGAAACCAGAGTTTGGTCGGGGGGGGGGCTGCGGTCATAAAAATTTTGTATCGTCGTGACCTCATGCCTTAAGCAAGTTAAAACTCTAACTTTCTCACCTGAAAATAAAAATCTCAAAGGATTCTACGATACTTTCGATAATTTGATAAAAACACAATAAAATAACTAGTCCAAAAATGTTTTTGACCGTGTTAAGGCTACAAGTATGAGTGAAATTACCACAAAAGCTGGAAAATTTTTGAGCCTGTCAAGCCAGAAAGCAATATTGCCTTTTTTTGTGTGTGTGTGTGTTTTAAAAGAGATTGAGAATAAACAGGTGTAGTGATTTGGAAAAAAAAATCAAGAATTTTGGTTTGGCTCTGGGTGGTAGGGCTGCAGCCCCATAACCCCCCTGGAATTGCCACTGGTTGAGATAATGGAACTTTTTATGCATACAAACTTATTTTTTATCAATTTCTCATTCTAATTATTGTACTAAGTATCTGCATGGTATCTTTCTGATTACTTCATTTAAAAATATAAAAGTTTATGAAAAATACCTCATATCTTGTTTTCAGAACTGTTACTGGTAATAAGGTAGCACCAGCAAATGACCTAGCAAGTACTCCAAAGCAAATCGATTCAACAGGGGAAGGGTCTTCAGAACTGAAATAAGGATAAAAATTTTTGAGATTTCATAAAAATGGGAGAGAATCTGTATTAACATAAATGCTTCTTTAATTTTACACAGTAGACTTCTGATCACTTTAACTTTCTTTTCAAACTACAAAAACTGTTATTCATAAATCGGAATATCAAAAAAGCATGATCATACTATAAGGCAGAAGTCAGTTATAAGTTACTGAATAAGTAATTGTTAAATGAAATTAAAACAGGGAATCATTGATTAATCATCATACTGTTTTATCTTAAAAGATCTGTGTTTTGAAAATTTATCTTTCACATAAAAAAAGAATAAAAAGCTAGGCATAATTTTAAAAGCAGTTTGAACTTCTAAGCGAAAGCTAATATTTTTTTTTTATGTAAAATCATGCATTTTTTGAAATAAAGACTAAAAGTCAGTTATAAATTTATCACAGATCATTGGGTAATTATTTTTTTCATTAGTTCCTAAAGGATCATTAAAAAATAAATAGAATTTTCTGCAATACTTGCAGATACCACAATGAGACAATACCACAAACAAGAAGAGAATTGATAAAAAATAAAACACTATAAACTTACCCATAATTTGTTTGCAGCCAGTGCAAGGAACTAAAATACATTCCAACACCAGGTACACACCTCATGATTGACTAAAACAAATTAAAAAAGAATTAACTTAAATGCCCTGAGAACAAATATTGTTTATCTCAAATTATCATTATTTTGGTACTTATTGATTTCCAAAACAGTACCAAGTTTAGAAACAGCACATGGTTTTGGCTGCCATAATTGGCGGCTAATTGCAAGGGCCATGAAAATCAATAAATACCATTATTTTTTTATAATTAAATTTTTTTAAAGCAGAACTAAAAAAATGAATATGTATTCTGAATTTTGTAGTTTCAACATCAACACAACTATAAAGCACATTCCAGCCACAGATAATTATAAATTTTAATCACTGCATTAATAATTTTATTATTTTTCAATATAAGTTGCTTAACTTTCACAAAGAATCTAATTACCAACAAATGCTATGTTTCGGTAAGACAAAAAGTGATTTCAAAATAATGACCACTATTATTTAACAATCAATCTAACCAAACAATATTATAAATGATAAAATAATTTTTAATTACAGGTAATGTGCCACGCCATAATCCAATCATCTTTTCATTTTTCAGCACTTGTACAACTAAGGGGTATATACCATGTCTGTTGGCCCTGCAGGAAAAAAAAGTCATTAGTGATCAAGAGGATAAAATATAAAATCGTAAGTTCAAACAGATTACATTAATAGTTTTAAGAGACCAGTTCACATACAAAACAGATAAACATCAAACAATTCTTAAGATAAATTTAACAATTGCTGAATTCTGGTTTAAAATGTATACTTAATGTATTTCAAAGAAATATTGATAGTATATAAAAGTTTCCAATTAGATACTGGTGAATCACTATATATTTCTTGTATTTGTCACAAAAACAATATATATACATATGTTGGTGTACTTCATAAAACAATTTAAATAAAATGTTAAGTATTCAAAGCAGATACCTAGTATTAAGATCTAGAAGCATGTTTCATAAACTATCTAAACTAGCAGACTGACTTAAGAAATATCATACATTGTGAAAGCAAGCAATATAAAAGCAAAAATTGCAATTTGTAGCTATAATTAATTAATTGGTTAATTAATATCTCACTGTACTGAACATGATTATATATAATAAATTTACTTACTGTAGTATATGCTAATTTATTATGAAAACATAAATGAGGCAGTTTCAATAACTTTCATAGCAAGAATTCTATTTCACACAAGGAGACAAAAAGCAACGAATTACACTGGATTTGTGGTTTGAAAACTCTCACAAATCACTAAAAGATTTATTTTTATATTTGAAGGGTTCATAAATAGGAATATCATTAACATTAAAATTAGATCTCTGTGATCATCAATTAGTTTATAACTTAAAAATTTATGAAAAAAGAAACCAATGATGTATGCATCAATTAAGAAGTATTCCATGGAAGACAGCACAAATAACTTTCGCTAGCTTCCTCTATGGTTTGAAATACAATACAGGGTCATAAACAAAATGAGGAATAAATGGTCTATGTTTAAATTTTCTCTATTCTGCATTTATTTACACAACATGGCTTTATTGAACATCTTTGTATAAAAAATTTTCCAGAAACACTTACCCATTTTTTGAAGCATTCTGAAGTCTGGTTTTAATTAAATCTAGAGGCTGGAAAAGAAGCGTAGAGCATGTTCCACTGACAGAGCCAGCCAAAAATGACTTTAAAAATGGATACTGAAAGTAAATAAAAACAGGGGTTAGTAATAATGAAAAATAAGTGACTTAAAAGCAAGTAGTTACAGAATCGAAAAAACAGAGCCGAGGAGAATTCGAAATTAGAGGGAGAAACAGCATGCACAACTTACAGTCTGGATAACTTCCATGGTAGAACCGTTGACAATGTGATCACCGTCATCAATATGGCACATTCAGGCAGGCTGCAGAATAAAAAGAAAGCCAATCGGTGACATCATCAATCACAATCTTTAACGTCATCAATAAGATAATATCAATTCCATTCTCTGATAAGAAAAATTTCTGCTTTTAACTTTAGTTTATACGGATTTCTCCACCGATTCAGACGTATAATCAGCAAGCTCTTGAAAAAGGCTTACATGAAACGTATTAAAGTACTTAAATACATAGCATTTGCAGGTATGAAAATATACATGTGTAAATGAAGTATTGCTACGATGAATTGATAAATTAATAATCGTGTTATCAAACTTACTTTTCTTTACAACTTTTCATCCGTTAAAAGTGATGGAACTCTGGCTTAAGTTCTTCCATTTATATTTATTAAAATTATTTCTCATTTATATCTTGCATGATGAATTAATTAAGGTATCATCAGAAGCCTAAGTAACGAAATTCGTTTGCGAACTATGTTTGTTTACATTGATTACGAAGGGCGCATGAGGGAAACGAAAGTAGATGAGGACATGGAAAAGTGTTTCTTCTTCTGTCCAAGTATTGAATTTTCACATAATTTTTATTATTTAACTAATGTCGCTCTAGAACAGTTAATCAGTATTTAAAAAAACTGGACAACCGCACATAAAAATAACTCACATATTATGTTTAGTGTTTCAATAATATGTTCAATAATTTCCAAGTATACACTCCACTAATGAAATATTAGATATTATAATTGGAAGCCGCGGTTTCACAATGGTGGAGTCTGAGCTTCGGGGTCGGAGGTTTGCAGATGCGAGATCTGTTTCCACCAAAAATTCATCGTGCATGTGGGCCTCATGCACGTTACTCTGTTGTCGTACGACATACACACTCACACTGGTATGGTTGGAAGTTTGGAGAAAAGTGAACCAACTCATTCGACATCCTTGGCCCTAATTAAAAATTACATGGTCAGTTTTCCAAATTATCTGTGGTGTAACTTCGAAATGGGACATTAATGTATTTTAAGTTACTAAATTAACTCAAATCCTAAATAAAACATTTATTATTAAAAAGTCTGTATGGTTTTTAATTTCACTCTTTCCTTTTTTATTTTTTATTCTATAATATTGGCAGCAATCAATGGTTTTGTCAAAAGAAGAAAACTTATTGAATTATGAAAAATGGCACATGGTCCGTTTTATCTAAAAATTTTTGACATGGAACTCTTTTATGAATGCGGGGGTGACAGCCTATGCAGTTAAAAATTCAATAATCCCGTTTCTTAATCAATAAATCAATTCATTTTACATTACCCTTATTTTTGGTTAAAGATAAATTGTTTATAATACAAAGATGATTTGTATTCATAATCCGTTATATGCATTTAATTTTTTTGGAGGGGAAAGGGGTAACAGGGAAATCCTGATAAACAAATAAAATATTCAGAGAAAAAATTTGAATATTCTCCAACGATAACTTGAGGTAAAGCAACCGAAGAGCGAGCATATATCTCAAACAACCTCTTCATGATCGAATAATCTTAACATGACAGAACACTGTTATCAATATAGATTCGTAATTTCTCTACAAAAAATTCAAATTGATTTTGTAGCACAATTACATATTATATTATAATCCTGTATAAAGATCTAGAATATTAGGTATTAGAACAATTACAATTAATATAATTTAACGAAAGATATCACAAATTAAAAAATTGATTAAACTTTGTATCAGACGGAATGGCGCAAAATGCTGCAACTTCCAATAAAATTCAAAATACAGATAATTGAATACAAAAAAAGAAAAATACAGATGAAACAGAAGAAGTAAACAATAGCGATAACAATTCACCTTTTGCGCGCCAACACAGCAGCATCCAATGATTGCATCAACAATATTGTTCATAATTAACTAACGAATTACTATAGAATCAAACAACAACAAAAAAAATATTAGGTATTCAGGGGACCAGTTAAGAAAGTATGAATTTTCTCAAGACCCTTTTTCTACTTTTCAACAACGATTGCATAAGTGAAATTTCTAAATATTGAAATAACTTTTTCATTTACATCCTCTCTGATAGAAAAAAAAATTACTAAACACGGAAACATTCCCAAGAAATTTATGGGTGGGATGATATGAAGTGTTGAAACACTAATATCTTTGATATTAAAGAGATTAATTATTTATTTATTAAACGGGTTAATTAATTTTTCTCTATACCGCAGGATTTGTTGATTACAACATCCATTTTTCATCATTATAAAATGTCCCTTTTAAAATGTCAAAAATATTCCAAGCATAAACATTTTAAAAGAGCCTACGGGCCACGATGGTTTTGTGGCAGAGTGTCGGTCTCAGCAGCTAAGGGTCGTGAGTCCCAGACTCCATGCCACCGAAGATTCGTCGTGCACGCTGGGTTGATGCACGTTAGACCTATAGAGGACAAATATCCACCAGTTGGTGTGGAAGTTTGGAGAGCTGGCTGTAGTGACGTCTTCATTATCTATTCACAACTTAAAATTGCGAGATATTTTTGGAAACAGCCGTAGTGTATCTCCAAAACGGGAGGTTAATCTAATGAAATATAAGAAGATTCAATCGTTTAATCATATATTTTAAAAATATTCCTTTAGGTTTTGAACAGTTTTGTGTTATAAGTGAAAATAATACAATTTCACAATTATATGAAAGTTCGGGAGCAGGGGTGCTGCTAGTGTGGGGATGGGGGGGGACCAGGGGGTGACCTGCGGAAAGAGGTCACGACCAGGGTCCCCTGTCGGGGATGTTGTGCCCCCTCGTCGGGGAAAATTTTTGTACCCCGTTCATGCAACGGGGTATTCAACTAGTAGATAAATAAAGATTTGTCAAAAATTTGAGACCAATTTCATTACAGTCTCCCCCCCCCCGTACAGCGGGTCGTGCCCCTTATTGGGGAGACTGTGCCTCCCTTCTGGCAGACTCTAGTGCCACTCCTGTTCAGGAAAATTATATCAAAGTTTCATTTTTCTGGGTATGCACGATAAAGCAGCGATAAAAACACACATTTAATAATCTTCGATTTTTTTACTCTAGAAAAAAATATATTTTTTTAACATTTAAAATCTATATCATTTATCTGATTATTTATTTTTAACTCGTTAAATATTTTATTTATTGTTAGTATTATTTAATATTAAATGCTATTTTTATTTATTTTTAATTGTTCCGAGAATTTAAAGGCAATAAAAACTCAATTATTTTTTAATCTTAAAAGCCATGTAATAATTTATATACCAGTATCTGTTAAGATATATTTGATATAAAGAATAATAAATATAAAGAATGATAAATATAAAGAACACAGATTTTTGATTAAAAATTACACAGGTAATAATTATACATAGGTAGCAATAGCTGTAAATTAATCTTCCAAAATTATAAACAATTATATTTATGATGTTTTTATACACAGCGGAATTCAAATTTAATCGAGGAGAAAAACCTTGAATCTTATTCTGGAAATAGAAATTTTGTTATTCATTTGCGTTTGTTGTCAAATAAATAAAGTAAATCCTTTTGAAAAAGAATGCTTGTCCTTGTTCAATAATTCTCTTTCACTTGAACTCTACGATTAAAAGGTGCAATTAAACGATACGTCTCAAACCCTTTGTATGCATAGTAGATGATATTTATTTGAAACGCATTTGATGTTCGGATGAATCCAATTCTTATCTAAAAAAAGAATAGAAACAGAATATATTTAAGAAGCACCTATCTTTAGAACACAAAATTGAATAAAAATAACCTTCGGTCCCTTAGACACGTGTCTCTCAGATGCTCAAATACAACGCGGAACAAATTTTAATTCCGCTTTTCCTTTGTTAACCTCCAATAACATTCCTTCAGAAAAAGAATAAAAATGTTCTTTTTTTTTAAAGAACGCTTTTATTAATATACTAAAATGCATATTTCTTAAATCAAAAATATGGAGGTCAAAGCAATAGCTGTAAAAGCGTGAAGCGCAGAAAATACGTAAATACTCTAAGTAAATGGGAATCTTAAAACCTTATTAGACAGTACAAGAATACCAACATCTTAGTATTCTCTGCTTCTAATTAGATGATCCCCTTCTGTTTTGGGAATGTGTTGTTGTATTGATTCATCTGCATGCCCATAGAACATTGGAAATGTTAATGGATTACCGGTCATTTTTGTATCGAATGATAACGTCTATGAATGACTCAATTTTAGATTATAAATATAAAATGCCATAATTCGGTGCTCGAACTGAGTTCGGAACACACTGGTAAGAGGTTAATAAAATTCATAACATATTTTAGATTTAATGAATGCAGTGGCGTAGTGAGGGTAAGTGGCGCCAGGAGTATAGTATGATTTTTTCGCCCCCAGTTGTCATCAGTGGCTTATCAAGTATAAATGGCTCCCCGGGCATAGTATTTTTTTCCTCTTCTTATCAAATTTTGCTTTAAAAAAGGTATATAAATGCATTGATGTTTTGTCTCCATGGCGCCACCTAAGACTGTCATCCCCCTTGTCCTCCAGTAGCTACGTCACTGAATGAATGTTTAAGAATTTTCTTTTGATATCAAGTGTGGTTTAATTTCTTTATCTTATTGTTTCCAGCTCTTCATGTTTTTACGATTTTTGGAGACTAATAATTTGTTTTCCAAGGACAGAATATTTTAATTTTTGATTGATAGGATTTTAACTCAACTTTACGGCTTACAAATGTGATGGAATGTGTGAGAGAAAAGACTAATAGTAACTGTGTTCGCTGTAGACAAATTATGTGTCAGAATAGTAGGTAGTGAAATATCAAGAAATCAATTTTTTCCAATTGGTTTGTATAAGTCACATATTTGAAAGAAAGTATGCATGTTCGGTAGGTTTTGCATGCATATAAGATGAGTTTATCCGTTGCCTAACGACTAGGTGTTAAAGCTCGCAAAGACCTCTCTGTCTCTGTTTTATAATATTGTTTACTCATCCACGTTCCCACAATTCACTTGCGACTTAATAGTAGTAATTCGTAGTTCAAATTACTTTAACATTCAGATTTGAACTTATACGAGGGCTATTTTAGGACCTACATCTTAATTTTGTACTGCTGTCAGATGATTAAGTCCAAAATGATTATTATATTCTCTTCACACTATACTACGACGCTAAACACGAAGCTCTCCATATTGGGTAAATATACAGGAAAGACGAGGGGAGAACACTCCAACTGATTGTTCGAATAATTTTCACGCTTGTTGATGTCATACTGTTAATTAAAAATAAATGTAAAATTGACTCCCATTCAGGCCCGTGCCTAGCGTAATCGGCACCGTCGTGCAAATGCCTAATGAGCGCCTTTTTGCAGTGGCGATATTAGGGGAAAATGGCTTATGGTTAACACTTGACCTAACTTAACCTGATGGCTTATGGTCAACACTTGACCTAACTTAACCTAATGGCTTATGGTTAACACTTGACCTAACTTAACCTAATGGCTTATGGTTCGCCTTTTTGCACATATGGACGGCGTGGGCCTGCACCCATTGTTTTTTCCCGAGATAAAAAATTTGAAGATCAATATATCTGCATTACAAAGATATGCGCTTCTAAGAAGTGTAATGACATATGGCAAAATCAATTGGAATGAAAGAGAGACCAAAAACTTGAAATTCTTAACACAATTAAAATTTCAGAATGAAATCTAACACACTCATTCGGAGTAGGAAATCGCTAAGTACACTTTAATCGACAGTTTAAATTACAAATGTTTTCATTCCCATCATGCCTAAATGGATACTACAAATGAAATCTCGTTATTGCACCGAAATCGCAAGTGCGCCTGATAGATTCAAATAAAAATAAGTTGAAAATGTATGCGCCGAGACTGAGAAAGTGATGGATGAGCTATCTCTACACCGCCTACCTGTTGTGAAACTTTTTTTCCTTCTTCTTACCAAACTTCGATAATGCGACCACAGTTGGAATGAGTCTGCCTCTGAAAGTAGTCCTATCAATCCTGGCTAATTCTTCCAGTCCAGTGGCGGCGAGTAAAGGGGACGAGGGGGGGGGGCGGTCGCGCCCCTACTTTTCTTAGAAAAAATGAATTCTTAAATTTTTTTAGCTGTTTAAAACTAGGAACCATAAAAATCATAATATTCGGGAAAGATAGCTAATTTTGTAACAAAATTTTAAAATTTTGTTGTTTACCCCCCTATGCTCCCAGATTTTAGATATCAGTAAAATTTTTGCCCCCTCATTTTTTTCACCCAATCGCCGCCACTGTCAAAGCCCCTGGACTAATATTCAGCCGAATTCATGTAAGGATTAATTAAAAAGTAAAATTTCTTGAGTTTGAAAACAAACCAATTACTGCAGCGTCTGGAATTCAAGAGATAACAGCAACTTCACCCACCCGATATCATTTTAGAATATTTATTTTTGGCGAGAAGGCTGATAGTCGTTTCGTGTTTAGCTATTTGAAAATAAATGCGCAGGTTTGCGTCGGTTGTTGAGAAAGAAAGCAAAAGTGTGAAGTTCATTGCTCGCGGTGTTCCTCCCTCTGTGTTTGCTGACGAAGTGCGAACGAACTTATCCACAGGGTTTGTTGCCGTCTTATCATCCCTCACTTATCATTCGAACCACTCACGAGAGGAGCACGTGTGACTCAGATAAGCTCAGCCCGAAATCGGATGATCCTTTCTTCGAAGAGACAGTAATTAAAGCCAATTATGACGAAAAGGGCAAAAAATAATTTCAATGCCCTGGGTGCCATAATACCTTGCTACGTCTATGCACTAGAGCCTTTTAGTTTTTTGAGATTTACACAAGTCTCCAGGATGGTTGCTGACCATATGGCTTTCGCATGCTTGGCAGTGGCGTAGCAAGGGTAAGTGGCGCCCGGAGCATAATATTATTTTTTCGCCCCCTCGTCATACTCAGCTTAAAAAAGCGACAAATACGCACATATATTTTCCCTCCATTATCCTCTACGAGTGGCGTGGGTTCTGTCCATACGCCCCTTACCCCCCAGTAACTACGGCACTGTACATAGAAAGCACTTGCATTGGTGATTAATCCTTTAAAGAGCCATTTTATAGCAGTGATATAATAAAATAACTCTGGTATTGAGATTAATTTAAGAAAATAAATTCATTTAGCTTATTGGATGACATTCATTTGTTTCTACTTAAAACTATTAATTAATACTAACTAATCACATTGTCAAGACATGACGTTATGGTTTGAGATGAGAAATTGGTACACCTAGGTTTTTGTTTCATTGAGAAATTTGGCGAAAACTTAAGGAAACCTTAAAAATCGCATTTAAGAATTGATGAACTTGGTGGTAAGTATATTTAACAAGGCCTTAGAAGGGATTAAAATAGGTAACCTCCTCTATCCATAGTCTGGTCAGAGTCCAGTGGCGTGTAGAGGATAAATGGAACCGAAGTATAATGCAATTTTTTCCCCTCAGAAGTGTAACAAGGATGAATGGCGCCCCGGGCATGATACTATCTTGGACCCCTCTTCATGTTTGATTTTAAGAATTGACATAAACACACTAATATTTTGTCACCATTGGGACTCCTAATACTGGTGTCAGAGGCATATGTACACCCTTTGCTCACCTGCTGTTACGCCACTGTCCTTTTCGGCTACAAAAAAATTTTGTGACCTCATCTATGCACATAAAATGATTTTGCGATCCGAGATTTACACTGAAGAGCCAAAACATTATGACCACCTACTCAATAATGCGTTGCGCCTCCTTTGGCCTTCAAAACAGCTGCAACTCGCCTGGGCATAGATGCCACAAGTTTTTGGTACATGACTGGAGACAGGTTGTACTAAATGTCTAAGCAGCGGTCACGCAAAGTCGAGATATTCGGACATGGTGGTGTTTGAGCTCTGAGCTGCTGCTCCATGACATCCCAAATGTGCTCCATCGGATTAAGATCCGGCGAGTTAGGTGGCCAGGACATTAAGTGGAATTCATCAGTATGCTCCTCGAACCACTCCAACACAATCCGAGCCTTTTGACATGGGGCGTTGTCCTGCTGGAAAATTCCATTTCCCGTTGGGAAGACAAACGCCATGTAAGGGTGCAACTGATCCGCAGTGATGTTCAGATAGTTCGAAGCTTTCATGGTCTGTTCTACCACAACTACGGGTCTGAGAGCCACCCATGAGAACATCCCCCAAAGCATAATACCGCCACCACCAGCCTGTGTATGGCTTGCTGTACAAGAGTGGAGCAACTGTTAGCCTGGCAGATGGCGTACCCTGACACGACCATCAACGTGATGAATGAGAAATCGGGATTCATCCGATCAGGCAACTCTCTTCCACTCATCCATGGTCCAGTTTCGATGTTCCTGGGCCCATTGTAGGCGTAGTTGACGATGACGATCGGGCAACAGAGGCACACGAGTGGGACGTCTGCTGCACAGTCCCACATCCAACAGTATCAGCTGAACTGTGTGTTCCGAAACACTTGCGCTTGGACCTACATTGTTTGTGGGCTGTCAGCTGAGCCACTGTCTGGCGCCAATTCTGCTTTAAAGAAGCGAGACAGTCTCCGACGTCCTTTTTCTTTGATGACGCGTGGACGACCAACACCTTGGCGTCTACTGCTGGTGTCACCGTCATTTATCCACTTTGCATGAATACTAACAACGGCAGATCGTTAACAAACTACCAGTCGTGCAGTTTCGGTGATACTCGTTCCGAGTCTTCGGGCCATTACGATCTGCCCTCTATCAAATTCGCTTAGATCAGCAGCCTTTCCCATCACTCACAAAAGTAAGTGCAAGAATGATTACTTACCTTCTCCAGCAGCTGTTGAATACCATTCTCACTTACGTGCCCTCCACGTCATCCAGACGAGTTCATTGAAAAATGTGGGGATGGTCATAATGTTCTGGCTTGTCAGTGTATATACAAATTCAAAATAAAACTGGCAGTGAAGTGATTACATGATGAATAGAAAAAATAGCTAAATACATTTATTTAGAGGATTTTAAGGAAATATTACAAGTTTTCTGAGTTATGTTTACTTTTTAATATTGGAAAAATATGATAAACACTGTTTATGACTTCCCCAACACATTTGCTACCCTTCTTGGGGTAAGATGTCCCGATCTATGCATGGTAGGCTGATGCTACTAGGGAAAGAAAAGAAAAAAAAATATGGATAATAATATCGGATAAGATTTTGCAAAGAGCTTCTTTGATCGTATCAGCAAATAATAAAATTTATTAAGGTCGATTTAAGCTGACATGATAAACGTAAATTGATCCGCACCAATTCAGATCTTATATCAACTGTGCATACTGCATTACTGCTAGTAGTTCTTTTAAAGCTTGAAATAATTATTTACTTTATCTTTATATTTTCTTTGATAATGTAGTTCTATCTCTTATATTAGAACTTTAATTGGGTTTGATTTTTGTATTAGCTCCAAATGTTGCCTAATTTATTTAATATCATTTTCTCTTTACATGAGAATCACTCATGTTCATTAGCTTTATAAGAATAAATCTAATTTACGTAAATTGTAATGACATTTTTTTGGATTTAGGATATATTTAATTAATTTCGTCTTAATAATTTATTATATTATTGAAGCCAAGCTTCTTAACTCAGGTCCTGGATGGGGAGTTAGCGTGGAAAAACCGACCGTCACGGGCGGAAGTATGTCATATCAGCGCAGGCGCAGTTTACATTCCTAACTTCGATTGCGTTGTTCATGAAACGGAGGAGTGTCATATCAGCGCAGGCTCTGTCGACATTCCTAATTCGAGTGCGTTGTTAAGTTCAAAAGTGAAGTTCGTGCTGCAGGCGTTGCAATTTACCATAACAAAAGTTATACTACTAATATTTTCACCCCAAATCTACGTATATCATTGGCATATACGGAGGATTTAAATGTTCGAGTTTTACGTATTTCGAAACTTTTTAATAGGGAAGGGATTTCGGGCTGCAAATTCGAACTCGCAAAAGGACGCTATCCCACTGCGCCGTGCCCCGTCCAAAAGTTGAGGTTCCTTGCACTTTTTCTACTTAAAAGGTTTGTGCAAAATGTAAGCAAATTCTCTAATAACACAGGCCAAGAAGATAGATCATTGGCTCTTGCACGCTTAGTCTTATCCCGTAAAATTTAGTTATACAGTGCTGTTCAAAATTATTAGAACGCTACAGAAAATTTTACACTTTTTATTACAGAAAATAAATGTGTTTATTTATATCTCAACTGTATTAATATTATTATAAATTATATCGTATACATTAGAAAAAACTTCAAATAACTCAAAGTTAATCGCAAAATAAGTCAGAATTGGAACACTTTCATATACAGTAGAACCCAAGGATTCCGAAATTTCGGATAATCCAAACTCTTTTTTTTTTTAATTTACTGAAAAATTTTTACTGAAAAATTAAGGGAAAATGACAATTACGAATCCGAAACAAAGCTAATGTTTATTCCTAACTTAAAAGAAGCATTCGAATTGGTCTTGACGAATGAATACGGCACCTTAATGAGTAGAAACAAATTCAGATATCTTCTTTTTACTCTCAACTTGCTTGCCACTGTACCGTGCGAACCGCTGCGTGCTCATTCCGTACGCTTTCACAGAGCACCCAGAGTCAATACTCTACTGCATTTGGTATATCAAGAGCATTTTACCGAATTTCCCGGAATCCGAACAAAAGTCAGCTTCAATTAATTCGGATTCCCGCATTTCTACTGTAACTCTAAATTCAAAATTATTCGAACGGCCAACAACTTACAACGAAAAATTAACATAACTATTTTTACAATTTTTAAAAATAATATAACAATATTAACAACAATATCGGTGTTTAATGTTTACATGGGCCTTCTTTGGCCTCAATCACTGCTTTCAGTCTTTGATTCAGGCTATCAACCAGTTTCTGCGTTGTCTCCTGGTTGATACTGTGCCATTCATTTTTGATCGTCTCAAAAAACTGATTTTTATTTTTTTTCTATTCAAAAAGAAATTTCTGATTCAAAACTGACCATAAATCTTAGATGAGACTAAGGTCTGGTCTTTGTGGTGGTCACTCCAGTATCTTAATCTTGGTTTTTGAGAAAGAATCTTTGGAAATATTTGACGTGTGTTTTAGGTCATTATCTCGCTGAAAGACACGCTTTCGATCCACACTCTAATTCCTGATGGATTTCTTCAGATTTTGGGTGGCGCAGTTTAGCCAGGATTGGCTCTTGCGCCATTAAATCTCAATCAACCAACCAATCAGATTTTGGGACATGATATTGTTACAAAAATCGTTCTGTGGGTGTATAATGTAAAATGTCCAACACGCAGGTTAATGAAGAATGAAGGTTTATTCACAAATTTACAGGAAAACACGTAGCACAGGTAACAGGAAACAATAGATCTTGCACAGATTAGCAACGTGAACAGACAACAATTCACAGGTAATAACAGTTCAGCACTTTGATATTTAGCAACACAAACAGTCAGCAAATCACTAATAACGACAATAACAGCACTTTCAATAGCGCTCATCTCACCAGCTTCCTAGCTCGCACTGCAGACGAAACTCTAAAGTCGTTCCAGTGGATCAACAACTACTCTCTCTGATCCAAACGCGGTCCTTATATACTCTCTCCGACAAGCCGTGACGTCACATGGAGTTTTCTCGTACATTCAAGCGTGTTTCTTTTCCTAATAGAGATATCGAGAAAAGGGTCGCATTTTCTGGAATCATCGATTTGTCGCCAAAATGGCCTCCAAGGTCAGGGGTCCCGGAATGGTCGCTGCCCGTCACTCCATGCTTACCCCTGTAAAACTCCCTCCCCAACTATAAGACTAGCGAGACAAGAAAGCAACATTACATCTTTGTAACAATATCAACGTATACATGTTTGCAGTCATTTTACCGCTCACCAACACCTTTAGAGAGAAACAACCCCATATCATCACATTTCCACCTCAGTGTTTTACTCTTTGTAGAATATTCGTCATTTTAAGAGCCTCGCCTGATCGTCCCCGAACTCTTTAACGTTATTTTTTTTTACCTAGAAAGCTTTCGTATGACTATGAAACACTGCCCCAGAATTGTGAAACCTTCAAAATATGCTCTTTGCAAAGGCCAAGCACGTGCCATGTTTTGTTTTGAGTTGCATGGTGTTTTAATTTGTGCACAACTTATTAAGGGGACTTGGCACCCTAAGAATTCCGGAAAATCAATGAAAATATCGATTTTCAAATTTTCAGTGGAAAATGATCCTTGAACCTTTGACTTAATAATCTGAAAGTTTCAAAACAATCAGACAAATATTTTGTGAGATATGAAATTATTTTGTCTAACATTTCATCACGTGCCACGCCCACTTTCAATGTTTAAATCCTGCATATTTCATGTGTAAGTTGCAAAAACACTTAATTTTTTCAATAAAAGCAAAGCAAGATAGTTGTTTCAAACAGTAGCCGTTTAATCTTTGTTTGTTTACTGTTTTACTACTTTCGCTTCTTTATTATTCATGAATCATATCGTCATCATCATCATCAACACTGCTTTCGCTTCTCATTTTTTTTGAATTTCTTACTGCCAATAAAATTTCAATAAAATGGTTTTAAATTTTTTCTCTGTTATAATGGATATTTGATAAATAGTACTGCAGATCATTTATTAAATATTTTGACTAAAACATTTGAAAAAAGTGAAATTTTTCGCATTTTTTTAAAAAAATTTCTAATTATCCCTATAAATGAAGATGCTAATTAATAATTATAGTAATAATAAATATGAATAAAATTGATAAGTTAGGACTCGCAAATGTCAGGTTATTGCTCTGAAAAAAAACTAGCTTGATATAAGTTGTTTTTATTACAATTTTGTTGTTTTTAAAACTTTAAAGCTGCTTTTCTCAGTTTGCTTTTTTCCAAAATTGTGTCTGCTACAAAATGAAAAAAGTCGATCTCTTTTTATTCTAATTACTTGAATTTTTTTCTATTCACTCACAAATGCACAAATGCATGTTTAATAGAATTAGGGATGGATTTGCAAAAATTTTGATTAGAAATTTTTTAAAAAATTTACAAAGTGAAAAATTCTCATATTTTCCAAAAATTTTCACAAAATTTTGAACAAAATTTTTTTTCTCTGAAACTAATGTAGATATCAAAAATCCGATCCCTGTTTCTGTTAAGTACATTGAGAGGTCCCTGTAAAAAAAATGTGGAGAAAAAATATTAAAAATTGTATGAGAAGAAGCATTTTAAAAAAAGGGTTAATTTTTTTTAAAAATTTAAAATTTTTATATTTGTAATTTTTCAAAGTGAAAAATATTTTAGAAATTTCAGTTTCTGCACAGTTTACATCTATCTACTACAAAATTGAATAAGTTTGATCAAAATTGTAGAAAAAAAATTTTGGGGTGCCAAGTCCCCTTAACCCTGAGTTTTTGATTATAAGGCAAACTGTTAGAGCTGACACAATTCAATTTCAAGTCTTTCACAATCTCTCTTCACGATATATCGTTCTTTTTCTGTGCAAATCTTACATTCATAGAGTCTTTTCGGTTTTCTGTCTCACCCTCTCTTGTTTTCGATGGATCCTGTCGTCTCATACTTCTTGCACAAATAGTAGATACTCAACATCAACAATTTACATATTTTTTGCTGGGTTTTCATATGATACCCCATCCTTTCGATCTTCATTTTTGCGGTGGCGAAGATCAAAAGGAATCTTTTAGTTCTTGAGCATTACTGTTGGCTTGACTGCTTCATAGACCAAAAAAAAATTACTAAATAAATTAATCTGTTAAAATTATTAAAATTTACTAAAATAAAAACAAATCCAATTCGTACTCACTTAAATATAACCTTCGTCATCAGTCGTTCGAATAATTTTGAACAGCTAGAGTAAGCTGTTTTAAATAATAATTCTTCCTAAGAAGTAGTGATATTTCATGAAAGAACTCAAACTTATATGCATTTATGGAGGATGATATAAGGTATAGAAAATCAAAACAAAATTTCAAATTATCAAGTTTTTAAAATTTTATGAACAAAAGATGAAATTTTAACAGTCCGTTCTAATAATTTTGAATAGCACTGGCTTATATACGCAGTTAAACAATCATATACTTTTTGATGACATGGGTATTTACTTTTGTCAACTGTTTGTAACGCCGTTTGATTAGATTAGTTATATTAACGTCCCGTTTTGAAGCAATACGCGGGCTATTTGAGGACGGACCTCGTAATTTTGAACCGCGGTCAAATGAAAAAAAAAAGACACTTGAGCTGGCATCCCCCTCACCAAACTTCCGTACCATACCAGCGGAAGGACGTGTAACGCCTTTGGAAGAGACTCCACTGAAATAAATTGTTATTTCAATTTATCTTTTAAAGCTCACACACACACTTTAACACAAAAATTCGAGGCTGCTAATGTACGAGTTAAAGAATGCCTCTCAGATATCATAATTTCGATTACAGGTTAAGAAAGGAATAATCAGAATACAAGGAAAGGAAAATGGAATCTAGGATTTCTCGTAGCTGCTTATGGATATCAGGTCAGGCACTTTATGGCACTATCATTTGCATTATGAAGCCAAGATAAGAAGTAATGATTATTCATTTTATATCGAATTTCTATTGTTCTACTTTTTATATTTTTTCAGGTTTTCTACCGAGAAAGTGTATCAGGTCATTTCATTTCTGATCACTTTATGATGTTGTCATTTGGATGTTAATAGCAAAAAAAAAAAAAAGAAATATTCATTCGATAATGAGTTTCTGTTGTTCTATATTTTAGATTTTTTCCGGTTTTCTGCAGTTAAAGTATAAAACAGGGGAAAAAAACCCATTTGACTTCCATAAGTGAATAATAAATGTTTTTATGGTACATGAAAGAAGATGAAATTCATTTAAAAAATTAACACTGAATATAATATAAATAATATTAATCTATTTATATAGTCTTTCTTCCAATAATCACTTAAAATTAAACCAATAAACAATTTTCTGAAAAGCAAAATTTGGTTTTAAAAAAGTAAATGGATCAATTCTTTATTTAAATTATACTTCTATAATTGCTGAAAATATAGTGGTAATTTTAGGATGAGACCATAAAGTCGTCACAAAATGTGACATAGAAAAAGAAAAAAAGAAATCGTTGCTTAACAAGCAACATCACCTATCTCAATTTTTTGAAATTTCAAAGGGAAGAAAAATATGAACTTTTCGCAACCAATAACAAATATTTCTGAATTTTTTTAACGTCTGATATGAACATGAGATCGCATGTTCCTATCAGATGTGAGAAACAAAAATTCAGAAGTATTCGTTATTGGTTGCGGAAAAATTCAGCTTTTTCTTCCTCTTTGAAAATTCAAAAAATTTGTATAGGCGGTGTTGCTTGTTCAGCGACGAAATGTCGTCATATAGATGGCCAAGACACTTAGATTGAACATGAGATATGATGTGAACATGCGATCGCATGTTCCTATTAAACGAGAAAAACAAAAATTCTGAAGTATTCGCTATTGGTTGCGGAAAAATTCAGTTTTTTCTTCCTCTTTGAAATTTCAATTCTGCTTACATAATTAATAAATAAACTGTAAGCAGTTTTATTCAATAAAGTAGTAATAATCTTAATTTTAAACTTTAATCATTTATAAAATAATATATTTTTGGTTAATTGCCGAGTTGTGAAAGAAAGTCTAGTCTCTTTCACAACCGATCTGTAGAGATCGAGGGCATCGAACGGAGAATTACGTTACTAATAAAATGATTTTTTTCCTGCAATTGATTTTTTTATGTGCCCTATGCAACTTGTAAAAGAAAGGCGGTACTTAGCAAATTCGCCTCGGGCGGGAAAAGTTGCTACTATGCCACGAATTTAAGCAATGATCAAAATTCTTAAAGAATATTATTAGTTCCCAGAAGTATAAAGGTGCTGTAAAAATGTTTTTACGATATTATATAATATAACAAAAATATTTTTAGATACGATATTATATGATATCGTAAGAATATTGTCAAGTATTCTTGTGAGACTTGGTTTGTTTTTTCCTTGGAAGCGGGTACTGAAAAACTCAGCACTGCACTAGAATAGAGATACTAAGAATTTACTATATTCAATAAATGAAGTTCTTGACAGATCCCACTTTCAAAGTCTAGTTCCAACGTGGAATTGCTTGAACTTACTTAAACATTCTCTAGAAGCAAAATACTCATGGGGATCATACTTGTTTCGTTTTCTATGCTGATCCTCTTGTGAAAATAACCAAAGACATAAAATGAGTAAAGAAGGGAAATCAGCGATTTAGGCGTGGAAACTCTTGAAAAAAAATGGCGGTAGATCCTCTATGAAATCTAAAATTATTTTATCTAACATTACTAAAATGAATATATATATATATCATTATGCACAACTTGATCAGGCACAAACCGGAAGCATTTTTTAAAATGAATTATATAGTTCTAAGAAAAATTGCTATTCTTGTCCCAAAGATTTAAAAAGGTAAAATCTATTCCTTTCATACTTCAGTTATTATATAAAAGTAGTTACTTTAAAAAAAATTATTTGCACCAGGATTTCGTCCTCCAAAGAAAATTCCAACAAGAATCAATCTGATCAATTTTTTAAAACAGGTACTTTGATTACTTGATTGCATAAGCTGAATTCTAAGTCCAATTTTAATGTTCGAAAATAATGTGTATACATTTAACTGAAAAATCATCTTATATATTTTTCAATTTTCGAAAATAATCTTTTACTGTGTATTCAAAATGCAATGCGAATTTGCAAATGCAAAACCAAATTTTTAATCATACTTGTTATTTTTCCAGCCATATCGGAATTCTTTTGCCAAGTTAATTGATTATATTATTTAGTTTGAAAATGCTTAATACTCTGTGTTATCGCAACTTGAATTACTTAATTAATTTTCAAACGTAGTAACAGTTTTTGATATTCTTAGAAAACTATATTTCATTTCATATTATTTGAAAAATCTTAATTTTTCGAAATATTCCAATGGGTGTTCCCTAATTTCTTCGCCATTTTGTTTTTGCCCAATTGATCAATCAGTTAGAACAATATTCTTCGTTAATTAAAAGAAATGCACGTTTATTTGAAAATTGTGACTTCTGGTTTGGCGGCCATATTTATTTTCAAACCAGCTTTGCAAACAGAATAACAGTATTTTCATGTTCTGAGAAAACGATAATTTGTCTCGTGTCAAAAAATTTCTCAACCTTTCAAAATAACCCGATAATCCACCCGTGGATATTTGCTAATTCCTTCGCAACCTGCAAAAAACTCACACTGCTATCAGATATTTTATCTTATTTCCAATGCCTTGCATTATGTATGTGATAAGATTCGAGTCTTTTGTCAGCAATGCGACTCGAAATCTGTTTCGTTATCTCCATTAATGTTCCATATTAGGTTTATCCCAGGAGGGAGAGCGTCACACAACTTCCTAAAGGGGATGCTATCGGACAGCTCCTCAAGGCTTCGACAATAGTTCGATACACCAAATAAGGTGGTCGCTCAGAAGCATACCAAAAGCGGCTTGTTTTCGAGGAGGGAGACTTCTCTTGGAAACAGTACCTACTTGACATTTTTACCTTGCGAAATTTCTAGAGACAGGGCAAAAAAATGTGAAATGTAACCAGGTGTTGTTATTGTTTGTTTGAACTTAGCAACAAGAACAAACAAGATTTGTTTATTGAATATCTGCGTCATTAGTGTTGCACACAATGTTGCAGCTTATTTCGGACAGGAGTTGTTTTGGAAATGCCAAACGATTTTCAAAAAAGTTTTAACTTTTCATATTTATAATTGCCACACTTTAGAAAAGCAAATTAAAAAGGAATTTCAGGGTTAAGAAAGAATACATTTTTAAATCTTCGACAATTAATTTTTTCAAAAATTAACTTTTTCATATAGAAATTGTAATTGGTGTTCAAATAACTGAAACTAAGCCACAAGCGAGTCTTTCTCTAATCGTTAATTTCTGTACCGTTAGTTTTATTACCTCATACAGGAACTTTCCCCCCCTTAAAAGTTCCTTGAATTAAAACTTAAAAAATTTATTTAATTATCTTACTGAATCAATCTCGATGATGAAACTTCTTAGCCATCTCATGTTCTGCTTCCTGTTCTTGAACTCCTTTAAAGCTACAGTCAAGTTTTGTTTGAGATTAAAAATCTATCCGGAATTTTTAAATAATTTATCTTAAAATTGAAGAAAATAAACTTTTATTTTATTATAAGAACTAAAAAAAACCTTTCTACAATTTTTCATAAGGATTAACAGCACTTATTTTATCTTGGTGATAGTTGTGTTGAATTTTGTGACCATAGATATCAACTTGAAATTATAAACCTATAGGAAATAAAGAATTCTAAAAAGCCTTCACGAAGTCCAAATTTATTTTTGAAATTAAATTCAAATAGTTTTGTAATGAAATGTAGTACAAGAATATGACGAATATTGATAAATGTTCAAAATAACTTCCAAATTTTAATGCTGAGTTTAATAAAAATGAAAAGGGACCCGCGACAGAGAAAATAACAGTATTATTCAGATTTCTTCGAAGGATTAACTCTAAATTTCTTTTATAAATTATTATTCACTGGATGCCTGGATGGTTAATAATGGTGTCAGATGGCGAATATTGAAAATAAAAACTTTTTTTTTATTCCCCTTATTTCACATCCACTTCAATACAGTATACTCTCCATTATCCTTGCGCGGATTATCCGTGCTCATTCCGGGCTCATAAAAAATTTAAAGAGAAACATTTTCACGCTTATCATGCATGTAAAATCGATGTTGATATTCGATCGACAGATTCATTCCGTGAAACTAGTGAGCCGTGACGGCGGCGGCTAAACAATAGATTTTTTTTCCTCCACGTGCAATATCTACCGGTTCAACCCCTAATTTTCCGACAAATGAATCATCCACTTCCTGCTAGCTCATTCTCGTACGAACACGCTTCTTCCCGACACGTCATCCTTTAATTTCTTCGTCTTCTTTCACTTTCGCACATGTTCCTTTAGTTTTTGCGTCTTGTTTATCGTCAGTTAGTAGCGTGAAATTGTTTACTGGTAAAAATGAGTGGTGTGGACCGAAAACGAAACGTTTTAAATGTTAAACAAAAATTAGAAATCCTTCAAAAACTTGATAAGGTATACTATGATGATCAGCTAGTACTGATGCAGAAGATGTACTAAATGAGGGAAATACAATTTCTCATTCTGCTGCTCTGCAATCTGTGGAAACTTTGTTAGATTATATGGGACAAAGAGGATTTGATTACGGTGACATTACTGCGGTTCGTAAAATATGCGTCGATATACGACAAGAGATGAACAAACAGCAGAAGCAAAGACGCATTACAGATTTTTTAAGCAGTAAATGTTAAAAGGAAAATTCCTAGTTTGATGTTATACAGCATGCAAATGTAAGTAATTTTTATATTTTTGTACTGATGTTGATTTTTCATTAATAAAAAGGAATTTTCGGATTATCCGTGTTTTTCTATTGTCCGTGCGATCCCTCCCGGTGATTAACCCGGATAATCGGGAGTGCACTGTAATTGGATATTATGATGTTTAATGGCGAGATTAAACGTGTTCAAAATTCGCGATGACGAAACATTTCGGAAAATCGAAATTCGAAGGCTTAATTTCTTTTCGCTTAGAAATCTGAAATTTGTGTTAGAATTTTGCGTTGAAAGAAAATGTCTGTCTGACGAAATTTCTGTCATTAATTTAAAATAATGTTGTGAATTTTTTTTATTTAGAAGTTGAAGGGAGATTGCTTTTAAATCCTTCATTTAGATTTCTTCCAAAATTAATAACTGAATCTATATATATAATCATGCAATACACTTTAAATGGACAACGTCGATTTAATTGTAGAATTCTTTGAAATCACATTCTTTTTTCGGAATTAAAAAGAATATGACTTCACAGCGCCGAGTTTGATTACAAAAGTGTTTAAATGCAAAATTTGCTCATTTGCAGTTATTTATTAATTAATTTCTTAATGTTAAGAAAAACATTTCACCCTGCTTATAAACAGGATGATATTTAAAATATTGTAATGTTATATACTTTAGAATTATACTTCATAGAATAAATACTTTGGAATTGTTAGCCGCATGAATTTCATTTTTTTAAATGTATTCTGGGGTAAAACATTCAACGAGAATTTCTTCGTTATTATTCAGAAGTTTAGTTGAAATTATCCTTGATTATAAACGGAGGAAATTTTATAGAAAACTGGCATTTTTAGTTGGTTCAAGGTAATAACTTGTAACAGTGTTTTGTTATGAGAAAAAAGAGCGACAGCGATTGGGGGCAAAAGTGGGATAACAAAAATTTTACAGACACCTGAAAGAACCCCGGAGTATAGTGGGTGGACAACAAAAATTAAAAATTTATGTTGAAAATTAGCTAGCTTTCCCTGACACTTTTTCTTATATATGTAATTCCTAAGCAGCTAAAATGAAATAAAAACTTAATTTTTCCCGCAAAAAGTGTGGGGACGCCACCCCCTTGTCCTCGGACACGCTACTACTGAGAAAAAATATTCTTCTGCATAGCTATTTAACTATACCTTTTGCGATGTTATTTATATACAGGGTTCCCACTTATATCCGTTACACCACCATTAACTTCTAAACGGTGACAGCTTAGGCCATAAAGTTGGTGTCTAGGCATAGTAAAAAGGCTATGCGCTACTCGATGAGGCAACTTGCAACGCCATCTATCGGCAAATTTTTGAATTAGCGGTCCTATCTCGTAAACGGTGAAAGATACGAGGAAAAAGTCAATTAGAAAGTTGTAGAGCACTCTCGATTTAGTACGAAAAAATACCTTGCTCACATTAATATTCAAAACAGAATGTAAAAAATGGACATTTCTTTGATTGTGATTTTCAACACTATGGCGTCGTGAAACGCGAGCGAAGCGAAAAATCCAGCCCAGAGTGCAAATGTGTATAGTGGCTAACGGAGCATGCATTTTGAGCAATATAAATAAAGGATCCAGAAGACAGGGACGTGTCTCGTTTTCTTTCTTCCACTCTTTATGACATGAAAATTTTCGAAATCGTGACCAAACAAATGTTCATTTCTTGCATTCTGTTCTGAGTATTAATGTGCGCAGGGTATCTTTTCGTACTAAATCGAGAGTGGCTCTACAACTTTCTAATTGACTTTTTTCTTGTATCTTTCACCGTTTACGAGATAGGACCGCTAATTACAAAATTTGCCGATAGATGGCGTTGTAAGTTGTCTCATCGAGTAGCGCATAGACTTTTTACTATACCTAGACACCAACTTTATGGCCAATGCTGTCACCGATTAGAAATTAAGGAGGGTGTAACGGATATAAGTGGGGACCCTGTATATTCAGATTTTCAAGAATTTGAATGAGGGATATTGTACGTAAGTATATTGCACACTTGGGAACAATGTAAACAATTTAAACCTGCACTATCATTAACAAGATTAAAGAAAAAAAAATTTCGTCACTTTTGATAGGATATGACGCTGCGCTTTTTGAAACATTATAAAATCATTTGTACAGTTGGTAAATTCGTGATTGAATGGCATGCAAGTCGGTGAAATGCTAGAGAAGCGAAATAAAATCGAGTCAATTCGACGTCAATATGAAGTCGTCTTTTACCGTTTAACCACACATTGTACTACGCTGAGCTGTGACATCATACTCTTTTACTACTGCACAATTCACAATGGTGTGATATTTGTAAATAATATTTAAAAAAAAACATTTCATCTAATTGATATCCACTATAAGTTTTATTTAGTTCGTATGAAGATACAATGACGTCATAAAAATGTAATTTACTTTAGAAATAAAGTAATAACAGGCACGCGTGTAGGTATGAAGAAGTGAAGCGTAGAAATGTATTGGCAACGCCTCAAGTTATTTTGTTTTGTAAACATTGCCTGGCAACGAAAATGAAGAAAAATGATTTTGTATTCGATCTTGTTAACTTAAAGAATTTTGTTCTAAATATACAGGATTAGCCTAAATGATTCATCGGGTTTCAAAGGACTGTTTATTTACAAGTATATGACGTACAAAAAAGGGTGATACATGAAAAGATACATACACTCACCAAGTTTCGTGTTCCCAAGTTTCGTTTCATACGACAAATGTTGAATGTGTGAGCACAATTGTCCGCGACTTTCTCAACAGAGAACTGCATCGCTGGATAGGGCGCTCTGGTCTGGATGATGTTCCTCTGTTGCCATGGCCCCCCAGGTCGCCAGATCTCACGCCATGTGATTTCTTCCTGTGGGATTATGTGAAGGACAAATTTATGTAGCCCCAATGCCAACAACGCTGCAAGCACTGCAGGAACGCATCACTGCTGGTGTGACGGACATTGACGGAAACATGCTACTGAACGTCTGGACGGAACTGGATTACCGTTGGGATGTGTGCCGGGAAGGGAACACACATTGAACATTTGTAGTATGTACCAGAAACTTGGTGAGTGTATTTATCTTCTCATGTTTCACCCGTCTTTGTACGTCGTATACTTGTAAATAAACAGTCCTTTGAAATCCGATGAATCATTTAGACTAACCCTGTATTGTAAATAACCTTTTCGTATTAAAACAAAAAAATGTCTGCTTGTTGTATGTCCAGAATAAACATGTTATTTGGTAGGAAAGGGTCATCCTACATCATCTAATGAGGGGTGCTGAACCTTTTTGCACTGAAAATCCTTATTAAATGTCAGCAGTTGGGCAAAAGGCTGCACGAGAAGACTCTTAAGGGTTATTGTTCTGTAACTGTTATGATTATATTATAGAAAATTATATTATTTCGATTTTTATTGTGAATAACTGGTAAAGCCGAATAAGAAATTCAAAAAGGCCACATCCGACCTTAAGGCCGCAGGTTCCCCACTCCTGATCTAATGCTTGAAATACAGTACAAGATAAAGACGTCTTTTAACGCTTAACTATACATTGCTGTGCCCTGCGCTGTGACATCATACTCTTTCACTACAGCAAAATAAACAATGGTTTCCGAAATTCAATCGGCGCCGTGAAATCCATTGCGCATTTCAGAGTAGGGAAAGTAGGGGTGGGAAAAACCTACCGGTCTAAACCTAAAACCGGGTTTTTTTTGTTTCAGTTAACCGGTTTTTTCGGTTATTTTTTGTCCCGTTTTAACCGGCTATTTTTTAAAAAAATTCAATAACCGGGTTAAAAAAACCGGATCGGAAGATAGGCTCGATTTTAGGTTCGACTAGACTAAAATTTACCAAGTTATAAAGCTTCGAATTTCATCATCTTAGACCAATCACCTTCAACCGCTTCCTCGAGGCGTTGGTTGGTTTGCGGATGACCGAAAGTGACTTTATGAACAGATATATATTGGCTAATGGATTGACTTCCTGCGAAAACAATACTAATAAAAAATTTTGTCTGCAAACGGCGTCTGTATTTTGTAGTCCAAAAATATTTATCTTTAGTCGGAAGTTCTGTGGCTTCCGAAAGATTAGTATTTGCGTTGAATGATGTTGTTTCCGATGAAAGGTGTCGACTCACGAATCAACACATTGCTGAAAGAGTCTTTATGAGCAGATTAGATGATAAATGTTGACCAATAAATTAATTTCTTGTGAAAACAATTGAAATAAAAAATTTTGCCTATAATACTTATTGTAATAATTACTCATTTATTATTATTACATATTGTATTAATCACTTTTTTATAATCATTACTTATTACATTAATTACTTATTGTATTAATACTTACTTATTGTATATTATTATTAATAAAACATTTTGTCTACAAACGTTGTTTCTTTAAAAAAAACAACCGAAAATCGGTTATTTCAAAAACCGGTTATTTTGAGCGGTTGTAAATGCCAGGTTAAAACCGGAGGTGAAAAAAACCGGTTAACCGAAAATCGGTTATTTCAAAAACCGGATATTTTCAGCGGTTGTAAACGCCAGGTTAAAACTGGAGGTGAAAAAAAACCAGGTTAACCAAAAATCGGTTGTTTTTGCAATAGTCGCCATCCCTAAGGGAAAGGATGTGGCATTTCAGTCAGCGTAAGACGACGTGCAGTTAGAGATGCAATGACTCGCGGAATTACTTTTGTTACGTGAGTGAGGGGTTACTTGAATTGACTACTTTGCAATGTTTAGGGGGAGGGGCATGTCATATTCTAAAGGTTTCGTACATTATTTAATTCTTTGAGGACGACTATCATGCATTCTCTCCCGACTGTCACAAATAAGTGTCGGCTCTTGTGACTTTTAGCTACCGACTGTCACGTCGCCGTGACACCAGCTTTAATACAATTAGGTTTAACTAGAAAAAGTGAGCCGGCCTTGAACAGCCACGCTCGATGGGAAACGTCAGCCAGATCGAACCGCACGTTTTCCGTACGGCCGTCCTTAAAGGGTTAATAAACATTGTAATTTACTTAAGTTGTAATATATTATAGGTACGAATGTCATTAATGTCTTAAATTTATTGCTAAAATTGAAGATGGACCAAAATTTTTGACCATCCCACCTATAGTGGCCCTCTGGTGTTGCACCAAGAGTACGTAGATGAGAAGCCGTCGTAAAAGTAAGCGGGGTCTCTCTTCTCCGGAGGGTACACCAAGGTGTCGGGCCGTGGCTGGTGATGGCCACTAGGACTCCAACCACAGCACTCGAGCTATCGCAGTGATTGTCATTCAGATACACCGCACACCCTAGCGCCAGATCGAGGTGATTTGATATGAGTCCAGCCTATAGTCCCGATCTTGATCCTAGCAGCTACCATGTGTTCCAGCTCGGAGAGCATCTTCCCAGTAACGTCGAAATGCAGACGGCTGTCACACGTTGGCTCAGCTCTTCGACACCGGTATACAGAAATCGGTTTCACGGTATGACGCGTGCATGTGGGGAGGAAACTGTAAGAGTGCTCTATCTGTTTCAATGAAATGTTTCCAAGTTATTATGCTTTGAGAACCAATAAATAAAATTCGGATCACCAAAACTGTCGATCTATATCAAAGTCTGGATATGAGTTGATATGAGCTTAGTTAGTAAAATTTAATAACATTTACGTCCCGGTTTGAAGCAACACCAGGGCTCATTTGGGACGGACCTCGTCATTTTGAACCGTGGTTAAATGACGAGGATGGCACACAAGCCGACACCCCTTCCCCAAACTTCCACGCCACACCATTTGGCTGACATTTTACGAAGATCGCGACTCTCGGTCGATAGCAGCAGGCGCAAAATGCAAGCTCGCTCCTCTTCACTATAGTACGAAGTTAAATGCAAAAGCGCCGTATTGTACAAGTCGATAAGAAAGTGCTGGGGTGAACACTCCCGCTAGACTCAAATTGATTTAGCACGTTGTGAGACACGAGGGAAAGGCATACCGTCGCTATGCTTAGTCATGACAATCGAGGATAATAATTAATCGGCGAATTTGTATTCATGATAAAAGTAGAAGATTCAGAAAAACTGATAGCTTGCTGATAAGAACTGTAAAACGTGCATATTTTTTCCCAAGATTTTATTGTAGCGATTACATGGAAAGGGATGCGTCGGTCATAAAGAAGTGAAGTGATGCTCCACGCGTTGATATGATTTTTTTCCAACTCGGCGCAAACCCCAAAAACCCCTAACATAGTTTCGGCGACTCGAAATTGATAGAAAAGTATGCGCACCGAAAAAGCATCCGTTCTGTGCTCTTCCCGTTTTTTACTTTCTCGTATACGAAGTATACAAAGAGAAAGTATTGTAATCGTCAAAAAATTCGAACTCGAGATTTTGACGAATCTCCACGTTTTAGACTACCCCGAGTCCGAAAAACACAATTTTGGAATTATGTCTGTCTGTGAACATGATAACTCGAAAACTATTAGAGCTACGGGGTTGAAATTTGGTATGTGGTCTTGACACATAATTTGTAGGTTTCTATCTGTCGGCTTTCATGTGAACACTATAACTCAAAAACTTGAATAGCTAGATCGATAAAATTTGGTACACAGTTTTATCATCAGGAATGTAGGTCCGTGTAAAAGTTTAGGCCAAATCCGTCAAAAGATTGACCGTCTGTCGGTCTATATAATCGCATACTTGTAAAAATTATATCTCCTAAACCCTTTGGATTAGATAAATAAAAATTGGTATGACGGATGCTAACATTAATTATTGATCTGTGCTCAATTTTCGTTTCAATCGGTTTAAAAAAGGCCTTCAAATTGCATATTCAATTTTTTTACTATTGTAACGATTCCGTCATTTCCACGCGCATGCGCATTGGTTAGTCTTGCCGAGCGTGTAGCGATACTCGTGACCTTGGCGCGCGCTGAAGGAAACTAGTGGATAGTCATAGTATTCTGAGTTACAGTAGCTTCGAATTTTTTATCCACTTGGGGGAGGGTAAATGACACCTTTTGGGGAAGTATACGAGAAAGTTTAGGGGAGACCACTCCCGCTGGTTCCTTTTAATGGACGGCAAAGATTGTTTTTCTGTAAATGATTACCAATGCTAGGCAATCCTGCTCAGTCTCAATTGCTGCTTAAACCACAGTACAAACCAGCGGGAGTGGTTCCCCTAAACTTTCTCGTATACGCCTAACACATATAGAGAAAACGATAAGCTAAAAGGCAGTAAAGCGAACAAGAACCCCAAACGCAGTGGGGGGGAATACGCGAAAGGTCATACCACGATTTCCGAAGGTCAACCAACGCGAAGTGGAATTAGAAGCCGGCGTAATTACCAATAGGGCTGGGTGTAAGATAAAGAAAACGAAATTTGCAATTTGAACGTCCTTTTTTTAACCGATTGGCACAAAAATTGGACATAAATCTACCATTAAGGTAAAAAGGCCACATGCCAAATTTTATTTATCAAAGTAATTTTTTAAAGAAGTTATTGCGTTCAAAAGTATGCGATTATACAGACAGACAGACAGTCAACCCTTCGACGTATTTTGTCCAAAATTTAAGAGAAACCTACAAATTATGTGTCAAGATCACATACCAAGTTTCATCGCTCTTGCTCTAATAATTTTCGAGTTATCGCGTTCATAGACAGACAGACAGACATAATTCCAAAATTGTGTTTTTCGGACTCGGGGAGGTCTAAAACGTGGAGATTCGTCAAAATCTCGAGTTCGAATTTTTGGACGATTACAATACTTTGTCTTTGCATACCTCGTATACGAGAAAGTAAAAGTGACAGAATTCGATGCACGAGTGGAGCTCTGGCAAAACTCTTAATCTTATATACGAGATAAGATTGAATAGCAGATTATCTCAAGGAGATAATTCTAATCGGAACCAACAAGTACTAAGACCCACTCTGTTTAAACTTTAGTTTAAAATGAGGTTTGAAAGTCCAGTAGCAAAGTACAAAACAACAAACGGTCAGCAATAATTCACGCGGCAGAATTAGTCGGGGTATTTAGGTTAACAAAGAGATTATAATTTCGGTGAGTTTGCTTACAGTCCCAGGACTCATGCGTGCGAAATCGCAGAGTAAAG